>CAUZXS010003012.1:77500-150649 GCA_963585895.1 Sepioteuthis lessoniana | reverse complement strand
TAAAATAGAAACGTTTTTGACAATTAACGCAATTACACTTACAAATTGCGTTAGTTCTATTTAACCCATAGAATAGGGCCCTATCCTACCACTCCGGGACCAGAGTGGACCTGGGAGCAGATGGCAATGAAGGGGTACTCCGCATTCCCCAAAGATCCAGCACTGCTGGAATCTCACCATCATATAGTTTAGTTTCATATCCAGGACACTCGTTGTGAGGGGGTCTTACCCCTCTGCAGAGGTGCAGTCAGTGTATTCTACAGCCCCAACTGACTGGGCAAATGACCACTCGGAGATAGATAGATAGATAGATAGTGAATACAATACAATCAAAACGGATATTATTATGTATGATTTATTGCCAAAACTCAGCAACATTGAAACTCTGTCTCTAAAATATGAATATGCAGCACTCCAAAAATTAGTACACATCTGATAGATAGATAGATAGATAGATAGATAGATATGAACAGAATGAGATAGATAGATAGATAGATAGATAGATAGATAGATAGATGTGCTTGAATTCAAACCTGTTAAACTCCGCTTAACAAAATTGACCTTGTGTCATATCCTGCCCGAGCGGAGGGGTTAGGATAAATGATAGATAGATAGATAGATAGATAGATAGATAGATAGGCATCACTGCGTGTTCATGAGACAAGAGAGAGATTGAGAGAGAGAGAGTATTTCCCATGCATTAGAGAGCGTCTTCGTTCGAGAAGCATTCATGCATTTTCTTGCGGCCCAAGGAGTCTCTCTGATCAAGTAGTAAGCGAATCAGGCGCATAGTGTTTCATTCTGACAGATTTGCATTTAGGTTGAGTTTTGACAGCATCACGTCGGCCGCAGCTCACCTGTGCCAAAGACTAAAAATAAATGAATTTAAGTGCAAGGCACTTGCCTTCCTCTTGTTGTTGTTGCTATTGTTGTTGCTGTCGGTGGTGGTGGAGGAGTGAAGGAGGTGGTTTTATTGCTTGTACGTTTGCAAAAAGAGGGGGGACATTTTTAAGATTTCCGTCTATCAGAATTGAAGGTTCTTGCAAAGAGAGCAACATGGCCACGTTATTTGAGATAGGTAGAGAAGAATTGTCGGAGATGGATAGATAGATAGATAGATAGAAAGAAAAAAAAATTAACAGATAAAGTGAGAGAGAGAGAAAATATGCTCGTTGTGTAATGGTGATCGTTGTTGGAAATGGACACAACGAACCATGTTCAATTCCTGGACGAGGCTGTTTGCATTTTACATAAAACTAAGAAAGTAAAGTTGGCGACCTTCGTCGAGGGTGACCCGAAGGCTCCCTTTTCAATAGCTACCACACTGAGGTGTAGGGGAGGGCGCTACTTTTTTCATTGCTCCATTTTACCCTTACCTTATAATGCTGAGTATTAAGCAAGGCGACATCAAGTACCATTTTTTAAGTCTTTGGTATGACTCGACCTGGGATTGAACCCAGGTCTTCCGGGCGATTGGCGAACACTCTACTCATTAAGTCAATGGCCCGAAGATATGAATCCTGCTATTCGCGCTCCAGTTACGGATAAATGGAGGATTATACTGTGCTCTTTAACCTTGCTAAAAATCTGAATTCAAATTTGCTAAACTCCATTTTAAAATGACTTTATGTCACACGTTGCTTTCGCGGTGGCATTGATAGATAAATGGACAGACTAGAATAGATAGATAGATAGATAGATAGATGTGAGTTGACTGAGTCAGATATATGAATTGACTTAGCTTGCTAGCTAGCTAGATAGATAGATGTGAATCGACTGAGACTGAGATATGAATTGACTTATATATATATATATATATATATATATATATATATATATATATATATATATATATATATATATATATATATATATATATATATATATATATATCCATCTCCGACAATTCTTCTCTACCTATCTCAAATAACGTGGCCATGTTGCTCTCTTTGCAAGAACCTTCAATTCTGATAGACGGAAATCTTAAAAATGTCCCCCTCTTTTTGCAAACGTACAAGCAATAAAACCACCTCCTTATATATATATATATATATATATATATATATATATATATATATATATAGATAGATAGATAGATAGATAGATATGAAGAAAGTAAAATAGAATGATAGATATGAGCTGAACTAACTTGCTAGCTAGCTTGCTAGATAGATGGGAATTGACTGAGATAGATAGATAGATAGATAGATAGATAGATAGATAGATAGATAGATAGATAGATAGATAGATGTGAATTGACTGAGACTGAGATATGAATTGAGTTATATATATATATATATATATATATATATATATATATATATATATATATATATTGAGAGAGAGAGAGAGATCTGAATTGACGGATAGAGGTATATTAAGCAAATGAGATAAAGAGACATGAATTGACAAAGTTAGCTTGTTTTTGTTGTCGTGGGAAAAAAGTCTTTAGAAAAATTATGAAATTTAAACGAAGTTTTAATATATATATATATACATATATATATTAGGGTAGGTTGATTTTTCATATTTTTTTAAATATCAAAAAGAATAATGCACTGAAAGTTGTGTATATACCTATTAAATACTCATACCAAAAATTAGATCTGAATCTTCAACGGTCTTTTGCTAATTTGGCATGAAAAATTTTGAATAAACACGAACTGAAAAGTCCTCGTTTTTGCCAGATTTGGCCTAAATATTGATGTAAAAACCAAACAATTTCAGTATTTAAATTAGGAAATCTTATCTTATTCTATGGAAATATAATAAATAAATTATAACAAAACTTTAAATTGAAAATTGAACCCCTACCTCACCCTGCTTTACCTGTGTCGAATTTGAAATGCTATTATTCAAGCAGTAATATTCGAATATATTGAAAAAAAAATTTTTTCCTGATATGAATTGAAATACAACAAACAAACAAATATGGAAAAACAAATAATTGTTTAATAATTTTTGATATATGGAATCAAATAGTTCCATATATGAGCCCTTAGATGAAAACGCTGGTCTCAATTGTTGGCACAAAACTTTTGCAAGTATGTGCTGGTGCCTTGCTTCAAAGCCATACATGGATTGAGAAGCCTCCGTTACTAACTTAACTGCCCGTTCCACACCTTGGGAATGGGAAGGAAAATCTGGCAAGTAAATCTTTTCACCAGTTAACAATGAATTCTGTAATTCATTGTCAGAAAAGTCTAGTGTGAGTGGTGGCTCACAGACTCCATTTACTGACAAATCAATTAAATCAGTCCAGTGCACAGCTTTAAAGTTGATCATTGGGATCTTTTTAAATCTTTTCTTGACTGGCTTCCCTCTTCTGAAAGAATATAAAAAATAATTTGAGTTTAATTTTAAATGCAATTTGTTCTGCCTTAATAATATTTGGTGAAATCAGATGTAATCTTTAAAATGTTTCAATAAATTGGCACAAGTACTTCAACCAGTTTTGTATGAATAAATATTAACTTACCTAATGGCCAAAATTCTTTTTATACCCTCTTCTCTCACTTCAGATTCATCAAATTTCACCACAGAAAATAAAACATTCTCCGGAAGTAATGCAAAGGCATTACACTGGAGGTTTTTTGATGTAATCCTTTGAACTTCAATTGGTTGCTTTCGTATCCTGTCAATCATATTGTAAATATAAATTTGCTGGTGATGGAACTTGTTAGTTTTTTTTTTAATATCAAACCAGCAAATAGCATAAACATTCACAATAAAATTTATCAAACTATATAGTTTGGCCGAAAGATTCTGTGGATATGCCCCACGAGTCCATAGGCACATGAGCCTGATGGCCAAAGTTAACCACCTTGCCTGGTTTAATGGACCAAT
This sequence comes from Sepioteuthis lessoniana, assembly GCA_963585895.1. NCBI lineage: Eukaryota > Metazoa > Mollusca > Cephalopoda > Myopsida > Loliginidae > Sepioteuthis > Sepioteuthis lessoniana. The sequence goes on along the minus strand of CAUZXS010003012.1, from coordinate 146,803 downwards.
TTTCCACGATGCAAATCTAGGGTGCACCTTACTTCTAGAAATACCAACTGTATATTCATAGAGTAGTCTTTGGTCACTACTAAGGCTATCCATATCTTTCATTCCAAAATGAAACTCCAGGGGATTCTCAACAGCTGAAAAAGATTTTTGGGGTAAATTATGGCAATCATTTGCAGATAATTTACCCAATGGACCATTGAATGTAGTGGCGCTTTTTGTGGTACCATCTAAATGTTTGAATAGAGCTCTAAATGGAAGTTCATTTTGATGTAAGGAGCAACCAGTAGGGTGAAGATTTTTTTTCTAAAGGTGTAACAAGTCCACCTTCACCGCCTGTATTTGCATTCGTGTTGTCAACAAGGACAGCCTTAATAGTACTCAAATTTCTCCAAAACATCAGCCACCATCTCCGCAAGAACGGTACCAGTAGCACCTGTATCAGGAAGAACCCTGTGAGTCAAATATATACTCTCATTTGGTGTCTCCTTTGTGATTATCAAGTGGCATTGAGGTTCTTTGGCTTTTTTCAAAATTTTACTTCCATTTTCCTCCACTGATTCCTTCTAGTGTAGTGTGTCTTTGTCCTCCCATCAACTCCTATACAAAGAAGATGCTCCACATTTTCATTATGCTTTTCATGGGCATTTGTTTTCACTTTAGCCTTTCCTCTATTTTACATTTATCCATATAGATATTCTTTATATCTATATTAGGGATAAGAAGGCCCATAGACCGAGCAAGGCATGGGCAAGGCTGGCTCTAAGATTAGAAGATACATCACTCCTGACTAACTCAAGAGCATACGTTGGAATTTTTGTGAGGTTATAAGGCACTTGGAGAGGACTATCTAGCTGTTTATAATCCTCTGTTCCATCACTTAGAGAAGATGAGTAAGAATGGGAAGAATCACCCTGAACATATGATGTTGAAGCTATTGGTGGGGATATCTTCATACTTTTTTGTTGGCTTTTTTTGTCAGAGGACAAGTGCAGATGATGTGCTTAGTCTGGCAATTTTCTTTTGTGCATTTGACATTAATATTGTCACAACTTAAAATGGGCAGGTTGCATGAACATGATAATATATCAAACAATGTAACCAACTTTTCCTTCCAGAATTTTGTTTGGGTAGTAGGTAGATGTTTCCTATCTATTTGCTTTGCCTTCTGAAAGTATAGAATATTCACCTTGTTGACAACACTAATTTCCTTTAACAAAGGCCAACGAGGGTTGACAGCCTTCCAAATATCTATCACGTCCTTTGCTATTAATTTAGAAATACCAAAACAAGATAGGTGGGGATAAGTGTTCATTAAAAAATAGCTGTATTGAATGATTTGTCGACAAGTTGGTGGCTCAGTTTTATCCAATGGTGATGATAAACCTGAAAATTTAATTGCACTTTTACTTCGAGTGGAAACTCAGAGTGTTTTTTCCAGCCATTTTTTAATTAAAATATCTGTAAAAAGAATATATATATATATATATATATATATATATGGAGAGAGAGAGAGAGAGAGAGAGAGAGAGAGAGAGAGAGAGATAGTGTCAGAAAATACACGAAGATGTTTTAAAAAAAGTAATAATGTTTACTTACCAAACAACAGTACTGTAGAGTTTAGTTCCAAAATTAACTCGTAAACCGACTTTTCACTTAAAAAAAACACTAAATTTTAAAATATAAATAAATTACAATAATCATAAAAGGTTTAAATATTTTAATGGTATGTCTACTTTGCGAAATATATATATTTGCGTTAATTATAAGGGTAAAAAACATAAGCAAACCGAAGTACTAGGGAGAGATATTTACCACAGGTGAAAGCCGAAAAAATATCCAGTAAATAAAACGAGGTTTAGTAAGTCGTTATTTGTATTTTAAACTATATATTTTAATGTATTTTATTTTTGTTTTTGGTCATTTAATTAAACATTATATGAAAATGGATAATAAACTTAAAAATATCAATTATTTAATAAATTTTATTATTTAATTTTCCTTTAGTCTCGGTTTTAATTTTATGGATACAGGTTTCCAGCGTCACCGATATCACGACTAAAATCCAAAATATTATGTCTTTAAATGCGATTTCGCAAAAAAATACAAAATTTTGGAAAAAAAAAAATTTCGTTGGGTAATTTCAGATGTTATTTTGCAACTTTCACCGTATTATTCTTTTTACAGTTCGAAAATCAACCTACCCTAATATATATATATATATATATATATATATATATATATATATTCCCACAAAGTCTTTTCTTTATCTCTTTTTTCTTTTTTTAAAATTAAGTTTTATGTTTTAAAAATTTTTCAGTTTTGATTTTAAGATTCAGCGAAAATTACCAATTTCAAACAATTCTGAACGGCATTTGATTTCTCTATCTATTTATTTATGCTGTTTCGTTGTAAGACAGAGATAGTGAAATAAAGAGTTAATTATTTATTAACTGAAGTGGTACAGTCAAACGTGAAGGTTCCCGAGTTCAACAAACATCTGAAGTAGTACAGTCCAACGAATATTTTAAGTCTTGCGCTGTGGGTGTTACGTCCGAAGTTGGTCTTACTCTTGACCGAGATCTTGCAGAACCTCCCGTGCTTAAGAAACACGGCGTCTTTTATTCCTCCGCGATACCAGAAGTCACTACAATTTATTTATCTTGTTTTTTTCTATTATTTTAAATTTTTTTATTCATTTAGTAAAATGGTTATTATAGTCGTAGGAAATGGAATCGGCAACCCGACATCAACTTCTAGACGATGTTATGAGTGTGTTAATGTCCTTGAGAAAGAAAAGAATCAATCTCCTCTCCCTTAAGCAATGAATAAATAGAAGGGCAAACTGGGGTTTTTGGCCGTGGTAAGGCAATCAATCTTGGCAAAGGAAAACTATAAATTCAGACCAACTTTACTCCCCTTAAACATCGATCTCGTGTAACATCCTGTTTAATAATAATATATAAATATCAATAAATTGCAGACATTTTAATAAATGTCTTCTGTGTCACTTACTAAACGATTGGTTTTACTTTTTTTCCTGTATTTAATTTCTATAATCAATACGGTTGATTAGCTACATCCTATATCCGCCCGATTAATGTGTAATCCTCAAGAAAATTTAAGAAACAGATTTCAAGATTACATCATTCAAATATTTTAGTTTTAAGACGTGCTCTACCATAAAAGCAGTGAGCACTCTGCTGATTTTATCTAATTTTCATTACAAACACACAAAAAGACAGACTGCTTCGGTTTATCACAACTCTTCAATATTGCTAGACACGCGAGATTCTCGAAGCTGGAATCGAAACCAGGCTGACTCAGACGCCAACCCGAGATTATCCCACACAGTGATTTTAAACGCTTATGTATCACTTGGCCAAGCGGTTAGAGTGTTCGCCAATAGCCCGGGAGACCTGGGTTCAATCCCAGGTCGAGTCATACCAAAGACTCAAAAAATGGTACTTGATGCCTCCTTGCTTAACACTCAGCATTATAAGGTACGGATCAAGGGTAAAGTGAAGCAATCCAGGGTAGGAGTAGCGCCCTCCCCTACACCTTGGTGTAGTAGCTATCGAAAAGGGAGCCTTCGGGTCACCCTCGACTAAAGGGAGACAACTTTACTTTTACTACATATATCCGCTTAACGGCTACCGAGAGCCGAAGAAATGTTGGTATCTGTGTGTGTTATAACAATTACAGAACAGTGGTTTTGTTTAGTTTGGCATGGTTGAGTTTTGTGGCTTTGCAGTCTTTGTTGATTATTTAATTACAAATCATGTTGATATATTCACATATATATACAAGGATCACTAAATAAGTTTCCAGACTTTTTTTCGTATGGGCACTTTTATTGATAGTACACACATGAAACTCTAGTCCCCTTTAAAGTAATCTCCTCCGGCTGCAATGCACTTGTTGTACAGTTCCAACAACTTCTGGAAGGCTTCATGGACGTCCTCTTGTGTGAGCGTGTCAATGACCCTCGTCACAGCCTCTTTCATCTCCTCAATTGTCTCGTAACGACAGCCTCTGAGCTTAGGGAATAAGCAAAAGTCACAGAGAGCAAGGTCTGGACAATAGGGAGGCTGAGGAACTGTGTTGATGCCCATCTTGGTCAAATAGTCTGTGACAAGGATGGAGTTGTTGACTGGTGCATTGTCCTGGTAGAAATGCCACTGAGCCGATTTGAAGAATGCTGGCCTCTTCCCTAGGAATCTCTTCCTGAAGTCCCTTAAAACCTCAACATAGTAACCCTAACCCTAACCCTTTGGCCAATCAACTCTGGTCTATTGACTTTCTTACTCCTCCCACGCCTCTCATCATCCCTCACAGACTCCCTGCCTTCCTTGAATCTCTTATGCCACTCAAAAACTGATGCTTGATTCATGCAAGATGGTCGAAAAGCAGTCTGAAGCATTCCATACGTTTATGTGGCATTTTTTTCGAAGTTTAAAACACAATTCTATTGCATAACGTTCTTCTAAAGTGTCCTCACGTTCAGATAGCATTTTTGAAATTCCCCAGCTGTGACGATCAAGCTTTAGTAAGGTGTATTCCAATTGCTACTGTAGCTGTTCGTTTGAAGTATGAAAATTGGTCAGTCGTCTCATAAGATGTATAGCAATAACATACTGAATTTGAATGCCTGTACAAAAAAGTCTGGAAATTGAAGGCACCACGTATCTATCAACTTATCCAGTTCACTTTCGGGGAAATAAACTTAAGAAAGGTATGAATCCCCTCATCCTCCCAGCTCTGGATTAAATGACATCACTTCTGTTCTTCTAGAAGGATGGCTCCAGCATTAAATAACGCACGAAGGTTGGTATGCCATTATACAAAGAAAGCAAACTCTATCTATCTATCTATCTATCTATCTATCTATCTATCTAAGTCTCTTCATATCTATCTATCTGTCTAATTCTATTAATATATATATATATATATATATATATATGAATCTATCACCATCTATTCATATCTATCTACCACAAATGGTAGAATTTTTTTTTTCTTAATATGAAGATGCAGATGATAGGGAATCCCTCTGTAAAAGACGCTAAAAGACTCAAATTCTTAAGAATTAGAGTCTTTTAGAAATACACTGCTGATCTATCTATCTTGTTAGTATGCTCATCTAAAGAAATCTAACACTCAATAGTGACCTCTACATAAACCCATGCAAAACTGGAAAAGATATTCCATTAACAAACGTACTCGAGTGAGTTCGAGTCTCATTGGATGCCCAATTCATATGGCTTAGTTCCACATATGTCCTCTGACGAAAGCAACAAGCTAAAAATATACACGTATGTAAGAACAAAATAAATCATTCTTAAAAAATACAAATCTCTTAATCAAATCTATTAATTTTGAATATATATATATATATATATATATATATATATATATATATATATATATATATATATAGGAGTTGAACTTGGTATCTTTTTACATATAAACAGTTTTATTTCAAAGAATCCAGTTTAGCATAAGTACGAAGTTTAGTTCTATTTGACCCCTAGATAAGACCCTATAAGGTTTTACCACTCCGGGCCAGAGTGAACCTGGGAGTGATGGCAATGAAGGGGTACTCCCCATTCCCCAAAGCACTAGCTTTTCTGCAACCTCATCATCAGATTGTTTTGTATCATATCCAGTACACTCATTGGGTGGGGGGACTTACTTCTGCAGTCAGTGTATTCTACAGCCTCTTCCGACTGGACAATACACAGAGTTAAATGTCAAAACAGCTTTATTTCAAACAATCCAGTTCAGCATAAGAACGCAGTTTAAAGGTCAAAACAGTTCTATTTCAAACAATTCGTTTTAGCTTAAGTACGCAGTTTAAGTATCAAAACAGCCGCATCCAATAGATCGGACCCTCACTCCGGGTCAGGGAAGACCTGTGAGCGATGGCAATGAAGGGTACTCCGCATTCCCAAAAGCTTCAGGATTACTGAAGCCACACCAACAGATGGCTTAATGTCATATCCAGGACATTCGTTGGGGGAGTCTTACCCCTCTGAAGAGAAGCTGTCGGTGTATTCTACGCTCCCAACTGACTGGTCCACAGGACATTCGTTGGGGGAGTCTTACCCCTCTGCAGAGAAGCAGTCGGTGTATTCTACGCTCCCAACTGACTGGGCCACAGGACATTCGTTGGGGGAGTCTTACCCCTCTGCAGAGAAGCAGTCGGTCTATTCTATGGCCCCAGCTGACTGGGGATTAAGAATGTTTATGACTGACCAATAGATATGATTAAAATAATCATGAAATTAATGACGAATAAATTAAAATCATGACGTGCATAAGATTGGTAAACATTTTGAAGGGGTTTTTTTTTGTTTGTTTTTTTATTTATTGCGGACTTTTTGTCCTCATCTTGGTAGTTTTTTGTATTGTTTCTTCTTTCACTACGTTTCGGGCAAATTTCCCCTCTGGCCTTCTTCAGGTGATTTACCGCGACCTCGGATAGGAATGATGAGTCTTGTAACCGTATCCCCAGTAATTACTGCCTTCCATAGTTGTTTTTTGTGTTGTTTCTTCTTCCACTACGTTTCGGCCAAATTTCACTTCCGGGGATACGGTTACAAGACTCATCATTCCTATCCGAGATCGCGGTAAATCATCTGAGGAAGGCCAGTGATGAAATTTGGCCGAAACGTAGTGAAAGAAGAAACAACACAAAAAACTACCAAGATGAGGACAAAAAGTCCGCAATAGATAAAAAAATTAATTCTCAGATTAAGAGGCCTTATCTCAAAATGATTCCAATTAAAGACAATTTTGAAGGTTGTAGAATTAAAAGGGAATAATCTAAGCCCAAATAATCTCCAGATTATATTAATCTTTCCTTGAATTGACAGTTTTCAGCAAGTTCTTTTACCAGTGCGTTGCAGATAGTCAGTAAACTCGAGTAACCTCAAAAACTTTTGAAGAAGCTAAACTGGAATAAAGATGGTGGATACAAAATTTTAAAAAAATTGTTTTTAATGAAAACAATAGACGCAATCAATCGTTAAGGTGAATAAACAGAAACAGAAATATGATATGGTTTAATCCTCCATTTTAAAAAGCAGTGACGACACAAGTAGGAAAAAGAAAGTTTTTAAACTTAACAAAAACACATTTTCCCTAAACAAACAAGGTTTGTTGAATATTCTATAAAAACAACAGGGAGGATTAGTTACAGCAGTATTGAGAATATACGATGGATTATTAAAAAAACAGAAAAAAGTGAAAGAAAGGGTGAAAAAACTGGATAATCTTTCTGCAATCGTAGATGTAAGAGGTAGCGTCCTTTAGATATGTGCTTGATTTGGTTTGGTTTTATGGCACGTCAACCATTTTGGGTTATTTAATGTCAAATCCATTTTTTTACATATTTATTGAATATATGGTTTGTTAAGACATTTTGTAGATACAGTTCAGTGATAAAACAGTTCTATTTCTAACTATTCAATTTATCATTAGTCAAAGTTGATTAATCCCAAGTATTGCTATGTATTACTAACAATTCAATTAAACATCAGTAATTTGTTTATATACAGTTAAATGATCAAACACTTCTATTTCAAACCATTCAATTTTTGCATTAGTCATTTGTTTGCACTCACTTTTAATGTCAAACAATTCTATTTGACCCATAGAGAAGACTCTATCAGGTTCTGCCACTCCTGGTCAGAGTGGACCTGGGAGCAAAAGCAATGAAGGGGTACTCGTCTTTATCCAAACCTCCGGCATTACTGGATTCTCACCCTCAAATTATTTAGTGTCATATCCAGGATACTCGTGGGGGATGTCTTACGCTTTTGAAAAGATAGAGTCGATGTATTCTACAGCCCCAGCCGACTGGGCTGGTATTTGCTTGGGTGAGAAAACAGGACTCTTTTTCTAAGGAATATCAACCCGAGTTACTCTGATAACCTAGAGTTAATACTGATATATATATATGTGTGTGTGTGTGTGTTTCCAGGATAGACATATATGTATAAACGTGTGTGTGTGTGTGTGTGTGTCTCCAGGATATACATATACATATATATATATATATAAACGTGTGTATGTGTGTGTCTCAAGAATATACATATATATAAAGGTGTGTGTGTGTGTGTGTGTGTGTGTGTGAGTGTCCAGGATATACATATATATATAAACGTGTGTGTGTGTGTGTGTGTGTTTCCACGATATACATATATATATAAACGTGTGTGTGTGTATGTGCGTGTGCTTCCAGGATATACATACATATATAAACGTGTGTGTGTGTGTATGTCTCCATAATATACATATATATATAAACGTGTGTGCGTGTGTGTGTGTGTCTCCGGAATATACATATATATATATAAACGTGAGTGTGTGTGTGTGTTTCCAGAATATACATATATATATAAACGCGTGTGTGTATGTATGTCTCCAGGATATACATATATATAGAAACGTGTGTGTGTGAGTATGTGTGTTTTCCGGGATATACATGTATATATAAACGTGTGTGTCTCCAGGATATACATATATATAAACGTGTGTGTGTGTATGTTTTTCCAGGATATACATGTACATATAAACGTGTGTGTATCTCCAGGATATACATATATATATAAAAATGTGTGTGTGTGTGTGTATTTCCAGAATATACATGTATATATAAACGTGTGTGCGTGTATGTGTGTGTGTGTGTGTGTCTCCAGGATATACATATATATATATAAACGTGTGTGTGTGTGTGTCTCCAGGATATATATTATCATCATCTAGTCGTGCCCTAATCACAAAGCCTTTTGATTCTCTCTTTCCATACATTCAAATCATTCATCACGCTTGGTGAGTCCTCTAGACAGCATCCAGAATGGTGATATCTGCTAGTCCACCATCTATGGGTCAAATAGAAATATTCAATCATTTACTAAAGATTATTATTATTGGTTATTTGAAACAATGTATTTGTGTGTCAATTATTCATATTGCATATGATCCTAATGATAGATCTGAGGGCCCCCTGTGGATAATGTGCTGCACAGCAATATCTTTGTTAGTTCGATCCCTCGTCTCGCTATTAGGTCAACTTTCAGACTAATTAACTTCCTTTTACCCCAACAGTAAGTTAATATTCCGGGGTAAAACAACAAATTTGAAATATCGAATATGTGGAGACCCATATTGTATATGAGGTATTATTCAGGTTTTGTATATCTTTAAAACAAGATTTCCCTCATTTGAAATAAAGTTTCTAACCGCCCCGCCAATTATTCCATAGAGAATTGGCGAGTGAAAAATCGGCCAACTTAAGAATGAAAAAAGGGGGGTGGAGAAACAACGAAAGTAATTGAAACGCCCCATCAGGAAATCTTCTGAATATTTGCAGAACAAGAAAATTTCAAATACCAACGAACATTCGAAATTGGTAATTTCAAATAAACGGAAATGGAAAAAGAAAAATTATTAATAGATACATTTACAATGAGAATGAAATAACCAGAAAGTAAATTTGTTCAAGAACTTAATCAAGGGAATTAATTCCGGGGTAATCTCCCTTGTATTATACTCTGGACCCTTCTTAAACCGGACAAGAGACGAGCTTAAAAGCATGGACAAAGAGATTGAATGAACACACACAAAACCTTACACCCCAGGTATAATACGCACGTACATGGTCATATCGGGTAGAGTGTTCGCCAATGGTTCGGGAGACCTGGGATCAATCCCAGGTCGAGTCATACCAAATACGTTAAAAATGGCACTTGATACCTCATTGCTTAACACTCAGCAATATAAGGTACGTATCAAGGGTAAAGTGGGGCCATCCAGGGAAAGATGTAGCGCCCTCCCCTACACCTCGGTGTAGTAGCTATTGAAAAGGGAGCCTTGTGGTTACCCTCGACTACGGTCGCCAACTTTATTTTACTACTTCTAATGTTGCAAGAATAGGAAGAGGAAGGGGACTTATTAGCATGAAAGATTGTGTAGGTGTGGCAACTCAGGGACTCGAAGAATATTTAAAAAAGAGCGAATAACAAAAATAACTCAAAAAGGTTTACTGTCTTAGTTTAATGGAAGATCAACCTTTGTGGGTTATTTAAAGCCAAGTCATCATTGTAGAAAAACAGCCATGATTCTAAGTAAATCGTAAATTGGGTAATAAAGGGTTCAAATCTTTCCCAAGGAAAGTGAATGTGAAAATAGTAGCTCTACTTGAATTCGAACTCGCTTACCAAGGAAAATGAAAGTGAAAATAGTAGCTCTACTTGAATTCGAACTCGCTTACCAAGGAAAGTGAAAGTGAAAATAGTAGCTCTACTTGAATTCCAACTCGCTTACTTTCAGGCTATAGCAACTATGCCACATGGACGATCTCTAATCAAAGAGATTGTGAGGTAAAAACCATATATATATATATATATATATATATATATACCGACCCCTCCTCACATGCAGGATGTGACACCAGGTCAATTTTTTAAGCAGAGTTAAACAGGTTTGCATTCAGAGTTTCTCCTTCACCTAGACTGGTTACCACACCAACCTTAATGGTTCCAGTCCGCCCTACTATTTACCCATAGCTTGAGGGAGAATAGTCGGATTCATACCTTTTCCAAGGCGATGTGAAATGCAAACAAACTCGTCTAGGATTTAAACTAGAGTCATCAGGATAACCATTAAACTACAGGGACCTCCTTTCTCTCTCTCGCCCTCTCTCTACATATATATATATATATATATATATATATATATAGAGAGAGAGAGAGAGAGAAAGAGAGGAATGGGTTCTTTTAACACAATTTATTTGGAAAAGGGATGCCGATCCTTAAACAACACCAATTACTCTGAAAAGTGCCATGAAGGGCGCAGCAGGGTATCCTTTATGTTAGTTCGCAAGATATACAGAGAGAATATGGGAACTTTTAAGTAGCCGCCATTGCTGTCCGTTGAAGTATTATATATATACTACGTCGTCAGTTGTTGGTACTTGATTCAAGCAGAGGACCAGATCTTAATTTAAAAGACCGAAAAACTCTCTTCACCAAAAAACGGGTGCAACATAATCTTCATAATACTATTTCCGTCATCAGATCTTAAACTTTATTAAACTTACTTCTATGAATATAAATGTCCATCAAAACACATATAATTGGGTTTTGTGAGATACCTTGACTATCTACTTCATAGTCAGGCGCTGAGGGAAGAGATGGGTACTACCATGTATCCTCATTTCCGCGAAAAATTCTGTTAAACAATCTGTAAAAAAAAAAACGGTACTCATATTCTGATAAAGTAGGATACTCAAAAAAACTGTTAAAGTAGGGTACTCAAATTCTGTAAAAATAGGGTACTTAAACCATCTGTTAACGTAGGGTACTCAAATTCTGATAAAGTAGGGTACTCAAACAATCTGTTAAAGTAGGGTACTCGAACAGTCTTTTAAAGTAGGGTACTCAAATTCTGATAAAGCAGGGTACTCAAACAAACTGTTAAAGTAGTGTACTTAAACAATATGTTAAAGTAAGGTACTAAAATTCTGTTAAAGTAGGGTACTCAAACATTATGTTAAAGTACAGAACTCAAATTAAAGTAGGGTACTCAAACAATCTGTTAAAGTAGGGTACTCAAACAATCTATTAAAGTAAGGTACTAAAATTCTGTTAAAGTAGGGTACTCAAACATTATGTTAAAATACAGAACTCAAATTCAGTTAAAATAGGGTACTCAAACAATCTTTTAAAGTAGGGTACTCAAATTTTGATAAAGTTGGGTACTCAAACAATCTGTTAAAGTAGGGTACTCAATCTGTTAAAGTACGGTACTCAAATTTTTATAAAGTTGGGTACTCAAACATAATGTTAAAGTAGGGTACTAAAACAATCTGTTACGTCATAAGTCACTTCGAAAGATACGAGCCCTGCCAAGCAGGACCTGTGTCCATAAGAGCGAACCGACTACTAGATACACGAGATAATTTGATTTTCGTTTTCGCGATTGGAAAAAAAAACGGACTTGATATAATTTGATAGCTTCTTCTCCAATGTCTATCGATGAAAAGTAGTGATCGATCATCTCATTCAGCCGAACACCACCTGTCCTTTGTTCACCTCCAAAGACTTCCTTCTTCGGTAGATATCCTCTGCAAACATGCCATCTCTAGAAAGTGTTCAAAGTCTTGGTTCTTTGTTGATTTCAAGTGATTTTTTTTCTTCTTTGAGACTAACAAAGCACTATCGGGTTGAAAAGGCCATATTAGCAGGCGATCAATGAAAAGTAAGATCTAATTAAATAATTCTGGATTTCGTCAAAAGGACGAGTGAGAGAAAAAAAAAGAATTAATGAAATGAATTTAAAACAGAAAATAAGATAGACACAAAAACATTTTTTTTTAAATGGTGACTAAAAATTATTTTTCCCGCCAAACTTTCCGCCATAACTGTCAAAATCTCACTGAGATTAGAATTTGTTATTTACATTATTTACACGTCATGGTTGTTATTCTCACAACATTTCGGCCGTTTTACACTCCGACCTTCTCCAGGTGTTTTTGTCTTACATGGTATCCTTCAAAGAATTTCGAACTGAACACTTTATTCAATATATACCTTATCCTATATCATTATGTACCAAAAACCGAGACATAACCAACGGTTTTGACGTAAACCAGTGTAACGTCTTTGAAATGCCTTTAAATGAAAACAAAACAGCGTGAAACTAGCGTAAATAACTCGCGAAAGAATATAACTATTGTTAAACCAAAAAAGAACACTGAAAACACATTTCTGAGATGTTTTTAAGGAAAAGTGGATATAATAGAATCCTATTATTTACGTTGTGATTTGCTTTTTAAAACACCTTTAAACGACAAACACCTTTCCGTTAAATGCCTTAAAAATAATTCGAAATACTTTTAAATAATTTTTGAAAATGTCTTTAAACTACAAACATCTTACAATTAAATGCCTTTAAGATCCTTTAGAATATTTTAAACAACTTTTAAAATGGCTTTAAACGACAAACACCCAACAATTAAATGCCTTTAAGATACTTTCAAATACTTTTAAAATGCCTTTAAACAACAAAGATCTTACGATGAGCATAAACAACAAGCTGAATTTCGTGTATCTATAAAAGGATATCAACCTTCGTGGGTTATTTAATGTCAAAGTCATCCTTATTGACGAACAAAAGAGATATTATTTGACTTATTACAAGGGGGATAAAAAGATTCAATACCTTTACCAAGTCCGAAAGTGAACATGACTGGAGATCGATTCGTTTACTTGGAGGCTGCAGTAATTTATCAATTAAGCCACGGTAACTCTTCCGAATTTATTTTGCATTTAAAAACTTTCACGGGGATCCAATAAGTATTTAGGATCTTGCCATTCTCTACGTTACAAAAGATGTAGCATTTTTTACGTAAACCGGTTGTAAAGGACTTTTAAATTAGAACAAACACGATAAAACTTGCAAAAATAACTCGGCAAAAATTATAACTATCTTTAAACTCTAAGCAACGTTAAAAGCCCATTTTAAGGATATTCTTAAAGAATAATGAACACAATAACATTTTATTCTTTGTCATGTGATTTTGTTATATATTGACCTTCAACCTGGCCAAATATGCCATTTCAAAGTGATGCACCGGAAGGAAGTGACACATTCCGATGGCACTTATGAGGAGAAATCACGTAGGTGGACTTGGCTAACAAAATGGGACAAGGTAAAATTCCCATGGTACACTCATAGACTGATGCACCGGAAGAGAGTGACCTGTGAACTGCATGACAGTTATTTCCGCTTGATGACGATCAAACATGCCATTCCAAAAATTGAGTGGGCGATTGAGCGGGCGTTGAACTATTATATAACTCGGTCAAGACAGGAAGTCAGACAGTTGGGGTCAGAGACGTCGGAGAAGATGTGGTAGGTAAAGCCACACCCGGCCGATGGGGCCCTCGGGACCCCTGATGGAGTTTTGGAGACCAGTTGGTGATAAGATGTAGTAAAGAAAGCCCTCGTCCAGCAGAGAGCTGGGCGGTATTTGTCACTGCCTCCCACCAGACACGACTTGACACAAGGTCAAAAGCCCGAAGGCCAATTAAAGTGGGGATAAAGGGGAGGGGAGGTCGGGAACGAGCCGAGACTCGAACCCTGCTTGTCTGTGCTGCTCATCGGCTCACTTAGTGCAATGTGAGCCTGATGAGGCAAGCAGTTTCACGAACCCAAATGTGGGTCCGGGCACGTATGCCAGTTTGCGGCTTAAACTAGACGCATGGTCTAGTGCCGTACAAGGGGGACAAAGGAGACAAGAATGCAGCTTGCCCACCCGAAGGTAGCCTAGTCGAAACTAGGTGCCTAATTAAAGGCCCTAAGTCTGCCATTGTTCCTTTTGCAGAGCCACGCTCCGGACCGAAGTCCAGAACAGGCCCCGGGGCGCTCGCCTCTAGCAGAGAGATGGGCATCTGGGCCTCCGGTTGAGCAGCCCTGGAGAACGAGAAAGACACAACGTTGACGGCCATAAGAGTGGGGGTCAATATATTGCAGTCTTTGTTCGGTCTCCAACTCCCTCTCACACGCAAACGTTACAAATAAAGTGAGAGGTATATTTTTCTAAAGAAGTCTTCGTTCGTCTGTTTATTTATTGTGTCGTTATGATTCTGCATGTTTGTGGATGTATATGCGTGATGGGAATATAACAATTTGCCTATGAAAATTTCTCAAGTAAGACGACAAATAATTTCCAATTAGAGTTAAAAACAGCTTAAAATAGATATAAAAACACTTTGTTTGGGTTTTATGGCATATCAACCTTTGTAGGCCATTTAATGCCAAATCCATTTTTATACAAATAAACATTTCTATTTCAAACAATTCAATTTAGCATAAGTATACAGTTTAGTTGTCAAAACATTTCTATTTCAAGCAATTCAGTTATTCAAACAGTTCTATTTCAAATAATTCAGTAGAGTTTTTGCCAAAAACAGTTTTATTTCAAACAATTCAGTTTAGCATAAATACGTTATTTGAATATCAAAACAGGTCTATTTCAAGCAATTCAATTCAGCATAAGTACGAAGTTTAGTTTTATTTGACCCATACATAAGACCCTATCAGGTGCTACCTCTCCAGGCCAAATTGGACCTTGGAGCAATGGCAATGAAAGGGTACTCCACATTCCCCAAAGCTTCAGCATTACTGGAACTTCACCATCAGATCGTTTAGTGTCATATATCAGGACACTCGTTGAGGAAGGGGGATCTTCCCTTTCTGATGCAGTCAGTATATTCTACAGCCGCTGAGGAGTCGGCAAACACTTTAAGATAGATAGATAGATAGATAGATAGATAGATATGAACAATGAGATAGATAGATAGATAGATAGATAGATAGATAGATAGATAGATAGATATGAACAGAATGAGATAGATAGATAGATAGATAGATAGATAGATAGATAGATAGATAGATTACAGGATTTTCCACAAATGTCAAAATAAAATGATCGGATATTTGTTGTCTAAATTTCTGAGATGAAGCTTGATGATTTTTATCATTAAGGGGTTTCGGACTATGATCTTCATCTTTATTGTTATTTCCTCAAAGTTTCGGCCGATATGTCCTCCGGACTCAAATGAAGGAGCAAAAATGAGTGAGTATTGAAAATTACATTTATTGAAAGGTGAAAACATAAAATTTTAATATCTGCAACCAAAAATGTCAAGAGGAGCCCCAGAGTACATGCTCCAGATTTCCGCCACTCAATTGACAACACTGTTCAATGCGGTGTGCAAAGTTGATGATAACACATGCCTAGTTTTTTTTCTGGGTGATTGGAGGCCTAGGGGTGAAGAACCCGTTGTCCTACGATCTTCACAAATGCAACGAGCTTCAAAGTTCTTTAAAAATTGACTTCTATTTGGTAATTGAACTTGTTTCTGCATTTTGCCAGAACAATCCAGAAATATTTTGTATGCTAATATGTCTTCCCACAAAAGATCTGTTCAATTTGTTCAATTTTGGTATATTCAATAAGTTTCCAGACTTTTTTGTACAGGCATTTAAAATTGTCGTAGACACTTGAAAATTCACTATGTCATTGCTATACATCTTATGAGATAACTGACCCATTCTTATGATTTCAGCTTCAAATGAACAGCTAGAGCAGCAATTGGAATACACCCTACTAAGACCTGATTGTCACAGCAGGTGAATTTCAAAATTTTTTTATTTCAGGTGCAAATGAACAACTACAGCAGCAATTGGAATATACCCTACTAAGACCTGATGGTCACAGCTAGTGAATTTCAAAAATGCAATCTGGACGTGAGAACACTTTAGAAGAACGATATGCAATAAAATTGTGTTTTAAACTGAGAAAAAAGCCAGAGAAACGTATGGAATGCTTCAGATTGTTTTTGGAGCATCTTGCATGAATCGCATATCAGTCTTTGAGTAGCATAAGAGATTCAAGGAAGGCAAGGAGTCTGTGAGGGATGGTGAGAGGTGTGGAAGGAGTAAGGAAGTCAGAACACCAGAGTTGATTGGCCAAATAAAGAATTTCATGGATAAGTACCGTCGTGTGTCAATAGAGACATTAAGTGCACAGTTTGATGTCAGTGTGGGAACTGTACACACAATCATTCGCGAGAAACTAAAGATGCGGAAGATTAGTGCGAAGTTTGTCTCAAGGGTGCTCAGAGAAGATCAAAAAGAAAGACGTTGTCATGACAACAGGGGTATGGTCGAGCTGATCAATTCAGATCCTGCAGTTCTTGATGCTCTGGTGAACTGCGATGAAAGCTGGATCTACTGCTATGACCCAGGGACCCAGAGACAGTGTTTCCAGAGGAAGCATGCTGGATCTACAAGACCCAAGAAGGCCAGACAGAGCAAATCCACCCAAAAACTTTTGAAGATCCTTTTTTTTTTTTTTTTTTGACTGCACTGGCATGATCTACATGCACTGGGTTCCCACTGGACAGACAGTCAACAAGGAATACTATGTTGAGGTTTTAAGGGAGTTCAGGAAGAGATTCTGAGGGAAGAGGCCAGCACTCTTGAAATCGGGTCAGTGGCATTTCCACCAGGACAATGCACCAGTCCACAACTCCATCCTTATCACAGACTATTTGACCAAGATGAGCATCAAGACAGTTCGTCAGCCTCCCTATAGACCAGATCTTGCTCCTTGTGACTTTAGCTTATTCCCTAAGCTAAGAGGCTGTCGTTATGAGACAATTGAGGAGATAAAAGAGGCTGTGACGAAGGTCATTGACACACTCAGGCAAGAGGACTTCCATGGGGCCTTCCAGAAGTTGTTGGAACAGTACAAGTGTATTGCAGCTGGAGGATATTACTTCGAAAGGGACTAGAGTTTCATGTGCGTACTATCAATAAAAGTGCCCATACGAAAAAAGTCAAAATGTTAACTTTTTCCCAGCAATAATCCAAAAAGAGAAAGAAAATATAATCCACAGAGAAAATCTGAGAAACTGCTGGTTTGTTTTTAACAATTGTGAAACATCGCATACAGACTGAGATAGATAGATAGATAGATAGATATGAACAGACTGAGATAGATAGATAGATAGATAGATAGATAGATAGATAGATCGGATTTAAAGAGATAGAAAGTGAAATGTGGTGCGAAAAAGAGAGAAAGAGAGAGGGAGAGTGAGGGAGAGAAAGAAAGAAACTGCTTTTAGAGAGAGAGAGAGAGATTATTAGAAAGAGATAAAGAACGGACTTTAAGGGATAGAGAGTGAAAAGGAGTGAGAGAAAGAAAGAGAAAGAGTGAGAAAGGAACAGTTTTAGATAGATAGATAGATAGATAGATAGATAGAACAAGAACCGCGTGGGATAGATAGATAAACGATCCAATATATATATATATATATATATATATATATAAACAACTTCAGACTGACGTATCAAACTTTAACAATACCGTCCATGTGGGCATCGTTGGACAAGGTGTATAACAAGTGGGTAAGGAAGATTCTTTTGACCCTTTCTTTTAAACCTTTGACCCCTGAAATACAATAATTCTTCCCTTATCCGGGAAGAATGTTGTGGGTGTGATCAGAGAAAGTCGTTCAAGTCAAGTCAGAAAGAGACAGAAATGAGCAGTCCGTTTAACACCGTGAGATTATGGCTTTTCCCCTCTTCTCTTCATGAGAGAAAAGACTTTTTTTTGTGGGGGTACTGGGAGGGATCTTATCTAACTTTTGATAGACGATTTACACTTTTATAGTAGCCAAAAGGCAGATGGTAAGTTTTTGGATGAAGACGGCTCAATCGGGTTCGTTTCAGACGGTTCGTCTATGAACCCACCCATGCCTTAAGTGAACGAACACAGACACGCGTGCGTGTGCTAGAAAGGATACCCAATATTGCCCAGGTGGAATAAACTCACATAAACAGCGGAATAAGATAAATTTCTTTTGAATTTATTGATTTTATTTGTTTATATATTTGTCGCAAACCATAATTTTTGATAGAAGGATATCAATGGCAATACTGAGGAAGGTGCTGCAGAATTTAAGAACATTTAGATACAATAAAAAAAGCATTTCTTTAAAATTATTGCTTTGTTTTCTAATTTTTAATATATATGTATAAAGGGGATATTCGTGGGTTATTCAATGCCAAACCCATCCTTGTAGTCATACTATTTAAACCGTTGGTGGCGAGGGAAAAGGGGTTCATAACTTTCTGATGGTAGTTGGTTGTTTGTTTTTTTTTTACATATCAACCATTGTAGGTTATTTAATGCCAAATCCTCTTTATACATATATATTAAATATATAGGATTTGGTTTGGTTGAGTTTTATGGCATATCAACCATTGTAGGTTATTTAATGCCAAATCCTCTTTATACATATATATTAAATATATAGGATTTAGTTTGGTTGAGTTTTATGGCATATCAACCATTGTAGGTTATTTAATGCCAAATCCTCTTTATACATATATATTAAATATATAGGATTTGGTTTGGTTGAGTTTTATGGCATATCAAGCATTGTAGGTTATTTAATGCCAAATCCTCTTTATACATATATATTAAATATATATGATTTGGTTTGGTTTGGTTTTATGGCATATCAACCATTGTTGGTTATTTAATGCCAAATCCTCTTTATACATATATATTAAATATATAGGATTTGGTTTGGTTGAGTTTTATGGCATATCAAGCATTGTAGGTTATTTAATGCCAAATCCTCTTTATACATATATATTAAATATATATGATTTGGTTTGGTTTGGTTTTATGGCATATCAACCATTGTTGGTTATTTAATGCCAAATCCTCTTTATACATATATATTAAATATATAGGATTTGGTTTGGTTGAGTTTTATGGCATATCAACCATTGTAGGTTATTTAATGCCAAATCCTCTTTATACATATATATTAAATATATAGGATTTGGTTTGGTTGAGTTTTATGGCATATCAACCATTGTTGGTTATTTAATGCCAAATCCTCTTTATACATATATATTCAATATATAGGATTTGGTTTGGTTGGTCACCAACTTTACTTATTTTTCCTTACTTCGAGGCTACAGTACAGGACCTTTCGCTATCACTCCACGGAGAAACCCCGAAACCATCTGGGGGCTTTATTTCGAGAGTCAATTTACATTTCTTAAAATTTGGGACTAGAGGTTTGTATGCGTGTGTATGTGTTTTACTGACTTTTGACGCTGTAAGTAAAGTAAAGTCGGCGACCTTAGTCGAGGGCGACCCGAAGGCTTCCTTTTCAATAGCTACTACACCGAAGTGTTGGGGAGGGCACTACTACTTTCTATGGATTGCTCCACTTTACCCTTGATACGTACCTTATAATGCGGAGTGTCAAGCAAGGAGGTATCAAGTACCATTTTTTAAGTCTTTGGTATGATTGGCGAACACTCTACCCATTAGGCCAATGAACGCTGTAGTAGTTTGAAACATCATACGTCAACAGTCCGTCCTTGTCCACTTGAAGCCTCACCGTCCTTTCCCTATTGAGTGTTCTTATCTCCCTCAGCCGCTTGCAAGATCGTAGGGCTCCTTGTTCTACATTTTAGAGATTCGCCTGCAACTTATCAAGTAAATCTTGGCGTCTTCGAACCCGGTTATTGTTGGACCCTATTACAGTAAATTCTCGGCGCTTTTGCGCAGGTGTTTCTTCGGGTACCCATAATACTTGACCAAATATGACGCATTGTAGGTGCGCCACCCTAGTTTAAAAGTGAAATGGCGCAGAACATCTTGTTGGAGATGAGGCTTTTTAGTCATCGGTGTCCAGTGAGGGTTTTCTGATATTTGCGGTTGCACGCATCAAGGTTATCCATAGCTCTAACATAGCTTTCCGGCATTTCTGGAGGATATTGATTCACATATCGAGGGTTAGGTTAGGTTATTTGGTTTAATGGCATATCAACTCATGATGGTTATTCAAATTCCTGTATATATATATATATATATATATATATATATATATATATATATATATATATACGAGGATCATTAAATAAGTTTCCAGACTTATTTCGTATGGGCACCTTTATTGATAGTACACACATGAAACTCTAGTCCCCTTCGAAGTAATCTCCTCCGGTTTCAATGCACTTCTTGTACCGTTGCACCAACATCTGGAAGGCCCCATGGAAGTCCTCTTGTGTGAGCGTGTCAATGACCTTCGTCACAGCCTCTTTCATCTCCTCAATTGTCTCATAACGACAGCCTTTGAGCTTAGTGAATAACCAAAAGTCACAGGGAGCAAGGTCTAGACTATAGGGAGGGTGAAGAACTGTCTTGATGTCGATCTTGGTCAAATAGTCTGTGATAAGGATGGAGTTGTGGACTGGTGCATTGTCCTGGTGGAAATGCCACTGACCCGATTTGAAGAGTGATGGACTCTTCCGACGGAATCTCTTCCAGAACTCCCTTAAAACCTCAACATAGTAACCCTAACCCTAACCCTTTGGCCCATCAACTCTGGTGTATTAACTTCCTTACTCATCCCACACCTCTCATCATCCCTCACAAACTTCTTGCCTTCTTTGAATCTCTTATGCTACTCAAAAACTGATGCTAGATTCATGCAAGATGCTGCAAAAGCAGTCTAAAGCATTCCATACGTTTCTGTGGTATTTTTTCCAAGTTTAAAACAGAATCTTATTGCATATCGTTCTTCTAAAGTGTCAGATTGGATTTTTGAAATTCACCAGCTGTGACAATCAGGCTTTAGTAGGGTGTATTCCAATTGCTGCTGTAGCTGTTCATTTAAAGCTGAAATCATAAAAATTGGTCAGTCATGTCATAAGATGTATAGCAGTAACATACTGAATTTTCAAGTGCCTATGCCAATTTTAAATATCTGTAAAAAAAAGTCTGGAGACTTATTGAGGGCACCACGTAGCTGTCACAGACTATAAAATAAAATAAAAATTCCTTCTAATTGAGATGGCTGTGTCAACAGATAATAACTTATCAGTCAAAAAATCTAATAAAAGAAGTAAGTACAAACACCTGGTAATAGAAATTGAAGAAACTGTATCCCCTTAAAACTCAACCGTGCTAGTAATAGTAGGAGCACTGGGTATGATCAAGAGGGGACAGATAAACAAATTTCCAAGATACCTGGCCGTTCCAGCCTGTATGATCATGTAGCGCTGCCAGCACAGATCCCCCTGACCCTCTCTCACCACCCATCTCTATCGTCCACCGCACCCGGAAGGTTTTCAAGTGTACACCCTGTATCAGCACAGAGCTGCTGTATATAGGTTCTAGCTGTTTGTCTCACATTTATTCGTCTTTGTGAAGGGGCCCACGGGATCACAACGCTTATAAGTTTGTCCTTACTTCCCCAACAATGTTCCACATGTCTGGTTCGTCTAACTTGGAAAGTTTTTATGATGGGTGGTACGTGGTCCTACAGCTGTTTTTTTTTTGGGGGGGGTGATACCTCCATGACTTGTTCAATATTGCCGGCAACATTTTTGTGAAATTACCGTCAACTCTTGAGGAGAATACTATCAAGGATTTTTATCCTTCAAAGTTTCCGAACTATTTTCGTCATCTTTTATGTTATATTGACTACGTATCGGCCGATATATTCTCCGCTCTTCTTCAGGTGTATCTTGTCCAGCTGGACGGTTATAAGTGTTGGTTCTCAAAGCTTCTAAGAGATAATCATCTGGAATCTGCAGGTTCAATTCTGACTACAAGCGAGTAACAATACAGGAATACTTACTAGTGAGAGAGAGAGAGAGAGAGCGAGAGAGAGAGAGAGAGAAATAGAGAGAGAGAGCGTGTGTGTTAGTGAAAGATTGTGTGTATATGTGTGTATGTGAGAAAGAGAGAGAGAGAGTGAGAGAGAATGTGTGTGTATGTGTTTTTGTTAGAGAGATAGTGAGAGAGGGAGAAAGAGAGGGAATGAAGAAACAAACAAAATGGTAGTAAGAGAAAGAGAGTGAGAGTGAGTGCGTGTGAAAGAGTGTGGGTGAGAGAGAGAGAGAGAGAGTACGTGTGAGTGTGTGCACGTGTTTGTGTCTGTTGGGGGAGAGTGAGAGACAGTGTACGTGAGAGAGAGAGAGAGAGAGGAGTGTGAGTGTTTGCACGTGTGTGTGCGTGAGAGAGGGAAAAAGATAGATAGATAGATAGATAGATAGATAGAGAGAGAGAGAAAGAGAGAGAGAGAGAGAGAGAGAGAGAGTGTGTGTGTGTGTGTGTGTGTTAAAGAGATAGAGCGAAAGACAGTGGATGAAGAAACGAACAAGATGATAGTGAGAGAAACAGAGAGTGAATGTATGTGAAAGAGAGAGAGAGAGAGTGTGTGTGTGAGAGCGAGCGAGAGAGACAGAGACAGAGACAGACAGAAAGACAGAGAGAGAGAGAGAGAGAGAGAAAGCGTGTGTGTGTGTGTGTGTGTGTGTGTGTGTGTGTGTGTGTGTGTGTGTGAAGACTAATGAAGGATAATGGAGAATCGACTTAGAAAGAAGACAGGAAAATAAATAAAGAAATACAAAATAAGTGTAAAGTAAATAATCCCCGGAAATACAATACCGGAAATTTTAAAAATATCATGGCCTCGCATTTGCGCTGGTCACTTCCGGTGGCTACAGTCATGCGCACTAAACCACGTAAATCACCACATCTGCTCTTTTCACGCTTAAAGGTCACTAGCATTTATCGGAGTTAACGCTTATTCGTTATCCTTTCTTTCTTTCTTTCTTTCTTTCTTTCTTTCTCTGTCTCTTTCTTTCTTGTTTCTTTCTTTCTTACACGAATTTCTTTCTTATATAATTTTCTTTCTTTCTTTCTTTCTTTCTTTTTTTTTCTTTCTTTCTTTCTTTCTTTCTGAAGAATAAGTTTTTCTTTCTTTCTTTCTTTCTTTCTTTCTTCATGAAGATTTAGTTTATTCTTTCTTTCTTTCTTTCTTTTTTTCTTTCTTTCTAAAGATTAAGAGTATACTTTCTTTCTTTCTTTCTTTCTTTCTTTCTTTCTAAAGATTAAGAGTATTCTTTCTTTCTTTCTTTCTTTCACGATTTTCTTTCTTTCTTTCTTTCTTTCTAAAGATGTACTATATTCTTTCTTTCTTTCTTTCTTTCTTTCTTTCTTTCTTTCTTTCTTCATAAAGATAAAGTCTATCCTTTCTTTCTTTCTTTCGTTCTTTGATACATAACCTCTGCTTCATTTTTTCATTCATTTTTTCACACAGAAATTTCCTCTTTCATTCGTTTTTCGCAAAGGAATAGATTTTTGCTTATATTTTGGTACATAATTCCTTTATTTTTTTTTTCATTTTCTGTTTTGCGCAGAAATTCTTTCTTTGTATTGGACATAACATTCTTTCTCTCTCTCTCTCTCTCTCTCACTCTCTCTTTCTCTCTATATCACTTTCTCATTTTAACTTTTGCACAAATTAAAAAAAAGACTTTTTTCTTTGTAAATAACTTCTTAGAGGAGTCTTTGTGGCGTTATGGTTAACGAACTGGATGGCAATAATGAAGTAACTGCGGTCGACCTCCAGTAGTTCCAGATTAATACCCTTGGGGAATTTTCATTATTAAAGGTTTTCGGACAATTGTTTTCATCTTTAATGTTATTTCCACAACGTTTCGGTCCATATGTCCTCCGGCCTTCTTCAGGTGTTTGTCCGACTCGGGAACCTACGCGGAACTTCGAACTACGCCCTTTATTGAATCCACGGATAGGGGGTCACCTGTCCAGCAGGACACATAATGTAACGGTTATAGGTGTTAGTTCCCTAAACCTCTAAGGAGAGAATCATCTGGAGGTTGCAGGTTCAATCCTGACTGCAAGCGAGTAACAATACAGAAATACTTAACACTTCTACCCGGTTATGGCTAATGAAATCAGAACAGACGATCCCCGTGGATTCAATAAAGGACGTAGTTCGAAGTTCCGTGTAGGTTCCTGAGTTCGACAAACACCTGAAGAAGGCCGGAGGACATATCGGCCGAAACGTTGTGGAAATAACAAAAAAGATAAAGACAATAGTCCGAAAACCCTTAATGATAAAAATCATCAAGCTTCGTCATAGAAATTTATACAAATAATACGCCTGGGGAAGGTATACTCCAAGCTGTCGTTTAAATAGTACCACTAGTAAAGTGTTCGCCAATAGTCTGGGAGACCGGGTTTCAATCCCAGGTCGACTTATACCAGAAACTCAAAAAATGATACTTGATGCCGCCTTGCTAAACACTCAGCATAATAAGGTATGGATCAAAGGTAAAGTGGGACAGTCATGGGAATGGAGTAGCGCCCTCCCCTACACCTCGAGATAGTAGCTTTTGTAAAAGGAGCCTTCGGGCCAGTCTCGACGAAGGTCACCAATTTTATTACTGTTTTTCCACAAGTATGGCTTTGGCATTAAATAACCCACGAATGTTGATATGCCATCAAAAAAATCAAAGTAATTATTTTTGCTTTTTTAATTTCCTCTGTTCCTTTCTTTTTTTTTTTTTTTTTTTGACAATACAATATATTTCTTTTTTTTTGTGTGTTTTTGGTGTGTCACCAAATGATATTACTAGACCAGAAAAAAAAAATCAAAAGAAAACGTCTTGATAGAGAACTAAAGATATTGTGGAACATGGTGACAGTTGTGCCCATGAACAGAGCACCCGGAAAAGTCCCGCTAAAACTAATCACAAAATTCGATAGGTTGAAGGAAATAAGAAAATAAAACAACATTTGACTGTATATACAAAGTATTCACTTACAAATTGTATATATATATATATATATATATATATATATATATATATATATATGTGTGTGTGTGTGTGTGTGTGTGTGTGTGTACGTAGTGCATTCAATAAGTTTCCAGACTTTTTTGTACAGTCATTTAAAATTGTCGTAAATTTTTGAAAATTCACTATGTTATTGCTATACATCGTATGACATGACTGACCAATTTTTATGATTTCAGGTGCAAATGAACAACTACAGCAGCAATTGGAATATACTCTATTAAAGCCAGATGGTCACAGCTAGTGAATTTCAAAAATGCAATCTTGACGTGGGGACGCTTTAGAAGAACGATATGCAATAAAATTCTGTTTTAAACTTGGAAAAAATACCGCAGAAACGTATGGAATGCTTCAGACTGCTTTTCGACCATCTTGCATGAATCGAGCATCGGTTTTGAGCAGCATAAGTGATTCAAGGCAGGCAGGGAACCTGTGAGGGATGGTGAGAGATGTGGGAGGAGTAAGGAAGTCAATAAACCAGAGTTGATTGGCCAAACGGTTAGGGTTAGGGTTACTATGTTGAGGTTTTAAGGGAGTTCAGGACGAGATTCCGTCGGAAGAGGCCAGCACTCTTCAAATCGGGTCAGTGCACCAGTCCACAACTCCATCCTTGTCACAGACTATTTGACCAAGATGGGCATCAAGACAGTTCTTCAGCCTCTCTAAAGTCCAGACCTTGGCCCGTGTGACTTTTGGCTATTCACTAAGCTCAAAGGCTGTTGTTATGAGACAATTGAGGAGATGAAAGAGGCTATGACGAAGATCATTGACACGCTCATACAAAAGGACTTCCATGAGGCCTTCCAGAAGTTGTTGGAACGGTACAACAAGTGCATTGAAGCCGGAGGAGATTTCTTCGAAGGGGACTAGAGTTTCATGTTTTCTATCTATAAAAGTGTCCATACGTAAAAAGTTTGGAAACTTATCGTATTCACCTCGTATATCTGGTATATTGCTTTTTTATTTTTCTGTCAGTTTGGATATCAAAGTCGAAAAGAATAGTAATTCTTGTTATTGGTTCTGCTTGGGAATTATATATTTTTTTTACAATCCCATATTCCATACTACTTTCATATTTTTCTATAAATATGTCCTATTTTATCATGCCCTTCTATATAATATAAAAAATTGATTCAGTTTTTGTTCAACCAATCAACATATTGTATTCGATTCGTTTTTATAATGTTTACCTAATAGTTTTTAGTTGGTAGGCTCTGATTCAGTGCTGCTATTATTAACCCCTCTGTCTCCTCCTTCAGTCCATTATTTTCATCCATCGATTAGTCTTTACTATATCAACATTTCTAATTCTTTTTTCCTATCGTCGATGTAGGAGGGGTGGGTTTGCGGGGGGGGAGACGTTTTTTTGATTGATTAAGTCCTTGTGTTTTGCTTCCTCTATTGCTTTATCGTTTATGTCTATTTCTTTCTGTGTGATGTTAAGTTCATTTACAAATTTATTATTTTCTTTGCTAGTTAATTTTTTTCTTCTACCTTCAAGGTGTGTTTACTAACCATCGCCATCAATTTGTTTAAATATGTGAGTATTTCTAGTGGTATTAAATTGTCTTTTACCATTTTTCCCCCTTTTTGAGTTTCTCACTTCAGAGTTTGAGCGACAGGACTTTCCTCAGTATTATGTCCTATGTAAAAAAAAAAAATACAGTAGTTTATATCGTCTCTGCTCGTTCTCTAATTTCCAAGTCCTCCAGCCCTGGTGACAATACTTACCGAGTGTGCCAATCAAAATTGGTATGTTTCGCTATTTTTCATACCTCTAGCAAGGTCTAGGTACTTATCACTCTTTTCGCTTTCCTTCAGTTTTATTCTGTGGTCAGCCGGAACTGCAAAGTTCTCTTTTTTTCTTCTTTCCTTTGTTTTTTTGTTTTTTGCTGACTATCACTAGGTCTGGTCGTCTGGCCGAGAGTAGATGATCCGTTTGCATCTCAAAATCCCAGAGGAGTTTGTGTGTCGCATTATCCAGGACAGATTCTGGGTCGTACATATACTATTTGTTCGTATGGTCAAATTTAAACTTCTTGCACAATTCCCAGAGGATCACCTTGCCCACCCAATCGTGTCTAGTCTTATATTCTCTTTGCGCTGATTTACTACATTCGCTTGTTATGTGATTGATCGATTTGTCTCTACATCTGCCATTTTGTGGCTTCTTGTCAACGTAATATAATTGCCGAGGGATTTCGTTTTATATATCTCGCCTTTCGGTTTAGTTAGGCTGAGAACCTTTCGCTTAGTGCACGGGTTAGTTAGGTGCAACATTAACGCAGATGTTCACGCGCGCGCGGAAAGGATGTGTCATTCAGAGATGTCAAAATAAAAAATCCCAGATAGGGATTCGGACCAGGGTACTTGGGTGACGTCACGCACCGGAAGCATGGGCTGAGATTTGAGAAAAAGCAGTTAGTTGAGTTCCTGCCTCGGAAGAAGAAGGTTGACTTTCAGAGCTGGGCGAGTCCAGACGACTTTGTGCGCTACGGGCGCCGCGCGATGGTTGGGTTGAGAGCTGACAATGTTAAAGCAGTCAGCATAGAAAGATCGTCTCTCTCTCTCTCTCTCTCTCTCTCTCTCTCTCTCTCTCTCTCTCCTCATGTCGAATAACCTTTAAACTCGAAGGTAGTAAAAAGTTTCGCACCTGAACCAATTTCGTAAAGTTTTGTGTTTTTAGATTCCCTATGTCTATTTCACATATCCGTATATCTGGCTATGTAACTTCTATTCTTACTTTGACATACATAATCTTTATGGTGTTGTTTTATGCTACAATTAGAAGAAATTCAGCTTCTCCCTTAAGGTCTCCCTCTCTTAGCTATGTCCAAGGTCTAGTCTCTTTGTTTAATGGCATATCAACCTTTGTAGGTTATCTAATGCCAAAGCCATTCTCCTGGGGGAACAGTATTGGTACTATTTAACCCATAGTTGGGAGGATAAGGGGTTCATACCTTTCCCGAAAGTGAACGTAATAGCGCGACTAGAGTACGAACTCGCTTACTACATCGCTTTAACCATTACACTACGAGGACACCCCCATGTCCAAGTTTTCTCGTGTGAGATTTTACTTATTTGTCTCTTGAAATATTCATACAGTTGTTTTTCTTTCCATTTTTGTTTTCTGCTTATTTTGGTACTGCTGATGCTTGTGTTATTTTGGAGGTGCCCGTGGTGTAATGGTTATCGTCGTCATATTCTGCCCGAGCAGAGGTGTAATAGTAATCATCGTAGGAAATGGACACGGGGACACGAGTTCAAATCCTGGACGAGACTTATTGCATTTCACATAGCACTAATACCAGTGGGAAAGGTATGAATCCAATTATTCTCCCTCCAGCTATGGGTAAATAGTAGAACAGACTGGGTCCTTCTGCCTTGGTGAGGCAACTAGTCTAGGAGAAGGAAAACTCTGAATTGAAACCTGTTAAACTCCGCTTTAAAAAAATTGACCTTGTGTCATATCCTGCCCAAGCGGAGGGGTTGATAAATAGGGTTGATGCTCGTGTTATCTGTATTGTTTCTGATGACTGTAACCAGTCTTCCTCCGTTCATTTTTATGCAGTGTTTGAGCTGTATTGATATATCAACGCTATCTTGAATGTTTGTAAGTCCTCTTCGTTCCAGTACCTATAAGATAAACAGCCAACACTCGCAAGTCAATCATCGGATCCCTCATGTTGGCAATCACAGGAGCACCTGACGATCATGACACCCATACCTGTTGTCTGAGTCTCACGTTGTGTTATATTTCGATCTGACATTTTTATCATGAGTAGTGTATTGTGGCAATACCAAACTCAGGGGTTATTAAAAAATCTGCGAAGCCGTTACAGACAAGTAAGAGAACTCATAAGCAGATCACAAAATATAGAGTTTGGCTGTTTCTTCCCTCATCAATCGACTCCGCGTCATTATTATTACTTTTATTGCCGTAAATTGCAGCATACAATTCGACTTCTAAAGTCTAAAAAATCTCTTCAAAACTAAACTTAAACAGCAGAGCAAAAATCTAAGCCTTTACTCAGGAGTTGTCAACCAATGGAACAGTACTCCTAACAATTGGCAAGGCTAAAATCAAAAACTTTACCCCAAAGTGGTCAACCAGTGGATCAATACCCCTAAAAATCGAACTTTTAAGCCCGAAACAATCTCTACAAAACTAAGGGTCAACTAAAACAGCTGGGCTAAAATCCAAACCTTAACTCTAGAGTGGTCAACAAGTGGAATAGTACTCCTAACAATAGCTAAAATCAAAGACTTATCCCAGAGTGGTCACCAGTGGATCAATACTCCAAACAATCGACCTTTTAAGCCTGAAAAAATCTCTACAAAACTAGGGGTCTACTTAAACAGCTTGGCTAAAATCCAAACCTTTACCCCAGATTGGTCAACCCGTACTCCTAACAATCGATATACACCGATAGAAGAGATAAAGATCTAACCCAAAATTTTTAGCTAAAATTCTTATCATTTCATAATGTAAGTTGTAATTTACGGTCGGTTGAATTAAAATTATTTTCGTTTTTTACAGACTTTTATACCAAATCTTTTTATATCAACATTATAAGGTTTAAGTTTGATTTTTTTCTTTACCACCATATCAATCTTCGTGGGTTATTTAATGCCAAAACCATTCTCATAGAAGAATAGTAGTGCTGCCATTTAGCCAATTGCAGAAGAATAACAGGGCCGATATCTTTCACAATGGTATCAACTCTCCTTCCGGCAGAATTGTAGGGGTACTATTTAACCCACATCTCGGAAAATAATGGGGTTCAGACTTTGGTATTCATATTTACCAACCCCTCCGCTCGGGCAGGATATGACACAAGGTCAATTTTTTAAAGCTAAGTTTAACAGGTTTGAATTCAGAGTTTTCCTTCTCCTAGACTAGTTGCCTCAACAAGGCTGAAGAACCAAGTCTGCCCAACTATTTACCCATAGCTGGAGGGAGAATAATTGGATTCATACCTTTCCCACTGGTATTAGTGCTATGTGAAATGCAATCAGTCTCGTCCAGGACTTGAACTCGTGTCCCCGTGTCCATTTCCTACGATGATTACTATTACACCTATGCTCGGGCAGGATATGACACAAGGTCAGTTTTTAAGCAGAATTTAACAGGTTTGAATTCAGAGTTTTCCTTCTCCTAGACTAGTTAACGCAACAAGGCTGAAGAACCAAGTCTGCCCTACTATTTACCCATAGCTGGAGGGAGAATAATTGGATTCATACCTTTCCCATGGGCATTAGTGCTATGTGAAATGCAATCAGTCTCGTCGTCCTCGATTTGAACTCGTGTCGCCGTATCCATTTCATAGGACGATAACCATTACACCACGGGCACCTCAGACTTTTGGTTTTAATCTGTTATAAATTTTAGTGCGACTTGAATTTGAACTCGCTTTTTACGATGTAGCAGTCTAACACGCTACCTACGACGCCACGAGAAGTCACCCTAATCATTTAAAAGGTTCTACTCTTTTTTTTTTTTTTTTTTTCGTATTTTGCTCTTTGCACGTTTCTCACTAAATTCCGGGCGACAGCAAGTGTCCTTAGTTTTCATACCCCCCCTCTCGATGCGGTTTAGAATATACTGACGGTATCCTCCGCAGAGGAGTAACAGCCTCCATCAAAAAAAGGATCCCGGGTATGGCACTAAAATGCATCTAATGGCAAGACTCCAGTTCTGGGGATCTGATTTGGGCATATACAATTTGTCAATAAAGAGGCACTCATATGTTGCATATTGACCTCCGACCCGGCCAAGCTGTGAAAATAGGAAATGCACCAGTGTAAATAACAGGTGCATCCGGTCGAGGAATATCAGAATATAACCTTGACCATGGACGGGTTGAATTGAATGCGATTTGTGACGCTCACAAAAAGAAGGTGGGAGTCGAATATTTATATAACCCGAGTGAAGACAGGAAGTCAGTCAGTTGGAGATAAGATGTGGTAGAGAGAAGCAGCACCCAGCAGAGGGGGCCCTTAGGCCCCCGATTGAACAGTTGCAGTTGGAGATCAGAGTTTTGAAGCAGTGTTTCAGATCGAGCAGTGAGAACCAGCCCTCAGCGAAGAGCTGGGCCCCAGGCCTCCGGTTGAGCAGCCCAGGGGAACGAGAAATACACACTGCTATGTCCAGAGGAGCTGGGAGGTCAATATATTGCAGTCTTTGTTCAGTCTCCAACTCCCTCGCACACACAACCCTTTCGAATAAAGTGAGAGGTATATTTTTCCAAAGAACTGTGTCCGTTCGTCATCATTATTGTGCTAAATATGTGTATGGTTGCATATGTATTAGCGTAATGGTTATCGTCGTATGAAACAGAGCCGGCGACGCGAGATCAAATCCTGGACTGGGCTCTATACATTTTACATAGCGCTAATACACTTTGTGTTTTTAAATGATTTCCAAGTCCTAGAAGGTCTCACGCTCAGACAATAGCTGCTTGACAACGCTAACCTTATTGCTTGGCGCCTGAGACGCCTCCGAGGGGGTGGGAAATGCTGAGTGGATTATTTTTTTTTTTTTTTTGTGACTGCGAGGCATGAACCTCGAAGGCAGATATTTCTCTTCTCATCACACTTGTGAAAGATATGCACCCAAATATTTCCCCTCTGGTTATGGGTAAATAGTAGGTTAGACTGTGCTCCCTAATCTTATTATGCCAACCGGTCTAGGTGAAGGAAATACGAGAATTCAGACCTATTAGACTACGCTTATAAATTGACTTTGTATTGTATTTTACTTATATGGAAGGGTTGGGCAAATACACACACACACACACAGAAACACACACACATAGATAGATAGATAGATAGATATGAATCAACAGATATAGATAGACAGACAGATATGAATCAACGGATAGATAGATAGATAGATATGAATCAACGGATAGATAGGTAGACTTATTTTAGATTGATTGATTCATTTAAATCTTAAAATAAGATTTACTCGTTTTTTAGTTTATGTATTTTGTATTATCATACACAAAAAACATACACACACACTTATATATATATATATATATATATATATATATATATATATATATATATATATATATATATATATTCCGATTGTCTATCTGTTTATTTGGCCTCGTTCTGCAGACGACGTAATCCCTGCCCCCGACCGGATAGGCTGAACTTGCTAACTACCAAATACATCTCTGTGTATATCGATTCTCTCTTGATAGTTTTGGGTTGAGCCATGTTTTCTGTTAGAAAAACAGGAAGAATGGCAAGTCTGTAATTTGGTCTGTGCCAGAGTTCGGGACACGATAGATGACAAAAAAAAATTGTAAATTTTTAACCTTTTATTTCCTCGTTTTTTTTTTTTTTCTGCACGCGCCAAATACCAGACTAGCCTTTACTTCGTTTATATTACTTTTTTTTCATTTTTTTTTTATTTATTATTATTATTATTATTGCTTGCTTGTTTGTTTATTCGTTTGTTTGTTTGTTTGTTTTATGCTTACTAGATATTTGTTTGTTTGTTTGAACTAGGAGTGAAGAGGACTTGAATCAGAAGGCGGGGGAGGATATCAGCTGAAAATTCGATATCGTTTGATTGACATACGTGTATCTGTCTAGCTCTTAAAGAGAAAAAGTAGACGGATTGGATAATCCGACTGACATGTTTCGCTATCGGCGTAACGTCTTCAGGATTAATTGTTATTGCAGTAAAATGAGCACTAAATGTGGGCTTGCCCAGTTGGCTGGGGCTGTAGAATACACCAACTGCATCTCTGCAGAGAGGTAAGACTTCCTCCGTCCAAAGGGTGTCCTGGATATGACACTAAATAATCTGATGAGGAGGCTTCAGTAATGCTGGAACTTTGGGGCATGCAGAGTACCCCTTCATTGCCATCGCTCCCGGGTTCATTCTGGCTCGAAGTAGTAGCACCTGATAGGATCTTATCTTTGAATCAAATAGAACAAAACTGCATACTTAAGCTAAAGTGAATTGCTTGAAATAGAGATCTTTTTGAAAATTACACTGCATACTTATGCTGGCCATTCGCCAATGGTCCGGGAGACCTGGGTTCAATCTCAGGTCGCGTCATACCAAAGACTTTAAAAATGGTTCTTGAAACCTCCTTGCTTAACACTCAGCAATATAAGGTGAGGATCAAGGGTAAAGTAGAGCAATCCAGGGAAAGGAGTAGCGCCCTCTCCAACATCTCGCTGCAGTAGCTATTGAAAAAGAGAGCTTTCTGGTCGCCCTCGACTACAGTAACCAACTTACTTAGGGCTGAATTGAATTGTTTGCAATAGAACAGTTTATATGTATAAAAGTAGATTTGGCATTAAATAACCTACAATGGTTGATATGCCATAAAACCAAAGCAAATAAAATCATATATATTTAGTATCTATGTATAAAGAGGATTTGGCTTTAAATAACCTACAATGGTTGATATGCCATAAAACCAAACCAAATAAAATCATATATATTTAGTATATATATATATATATATATATATATATAATAAAGAGGAGTTGGCATTAAATAATCTACAATGGTTGATATGCCATAAAGCCAAACCCAACCAAATCATGTATTTTTAATATACATGTATAAAAAGGGTTTGGTATTAAATAACCCACAAGGGTTGATATGCCATAAAACCAAACCAAACAAAATTTAACTTTCAACTTCATTTCTTTTGTTGAGCTTTTTTCTTTTCTTGGTTTTCTCTTTTTTCTTCTTTAATATTTTTCCTTTTCTTCAATCATTTCTTTACTTTCTTTATCTCCTTTTTTCTTTCTTTCTTTCTTTCTTTCTTTCTTTCTTTTATCTTTCTTTGATAGTTTCCTTTTCTTTCTTTCTTTTTTTCTTTCTGTCACACGTCTTTTTCTTCTTTCTTTCTTTCTTTCTTTCTTTGTTTTCTTTTTTCTTTCTTTGATAGTTTCCTTTTCTTTCTTTCTTTTTTTCTTTCTTTCACACGTCTTTTTCTCCTTTCTTTTTCTTTCTTTCTTTCTTTCTTTCTTTCTTTCTTTTCTTTTTTCTTTCTTTGATAGTTTCCTTTTCTTTCTTTTTTTCTTTCTTTCACACGTCTTTTTCTCCTTTCTTTTTTTTTCTTTCTTTCTTTCTTTCTTTCTTTCTTTTCTTTTTTCTTTCTTTGATAGTTTCCTTTTCTTTCTTTCTTTCTTTTTTTCTTTCTTTCTCGAATTCTTTCTTTTTCTTTTTTCTTTGATTTTCTTTATTTCGACCTATGGACTTGAATTTTTCTCTTTTAAGTCATTTTACGTCCTGCCTTTTTTTTATATTTGTCATTTTCCTTTCTTGTTCCTTTTATTTTCTCTAATTTTTCCTTCATTTCTTTCTTTCTTTCATTCTTTCTTTGATTTATCTTCTTTCTTTCTCTCTTTCTTTATTTCGTTGATTTGTCTTGCTTACATGCTTTCTTTCTTTCTTTTTTGCTTTCTTTCTTTCTTTTTTCCTAATCCTACTCTCTCTCTCTCTCTCCCTCTCTCTCTCTCTCTCTCTCTCATGCTCACACACGCATATACATACATACATACATATATAGACACACCTTTGTATCTAATAATTTCAGAGAAAAACCTTTTACTTGACTTTCATCTCTCTCCTCACCTCCCCCTCACTTTTTCCCTTTCTCTCTCTCTCTCTCTCTCTCTCTCTCCTTCCTTCTCTACTCTCCCTTATTCATCATCTCTCTCCTCCTTTTATTTTCTCATGTTTTTCCTTTCCTTCATTCCTTCTTTCCTTTATACTTTCTAATCACTCTCTCTCTCTCTCTTTCTTTCTCTCTCTTTCTTTCTCTCTCTTTCTTTCTCTACTTTCTCTTATTCATCATCTCTCTCCACCTTTTTTCTCCTGTTTTCCTTTCTTTCTTTCGTTCTTTGATTTATCTTGTTTTTTTTTTGTCTTTTTTTCTGTCTTTCTTTCTTTTGAATCATACTCTATCTCTCTCTCTCTTATTTCCTCCCTCTCCTTCTTTCTATACTCTCCCTCATTCATCATCTCTCTCCCCTTTTTATTTTCTCATGTTTTTCCTTTCTTTCTTTGATTTGTCTTGCTTTTCTTTCTTTCTTTCTTTCTTATCATACTCTCCCTCTCTCTCTCTTTCTTCCGCTCCTTCTTTCTTTACTCTCACTTATTCATCATCTTTCTTTCTTTCTTTCTTTCATTTATCTTGCTTTCTTTCTTTCTTTCTTTCTAATCATACTCTCACTCTCTCTTATCCTCTCTCTCCTTTCTATACTCTCCCTCATTCATCATCTCTCTCCCCCTTTTATTTTCTCATGTTTTTCCTTTCTTTCTTTGATTTGTCTTGCTTCCCTTTATTTCTTTCTTTCTTTCTTTCTTCTCATACTCTCTCTCTCTCTCTCTCTCTCTCTCTCTCTCTCTCTCATGTAAATGACACAACATATTTTTAATGTACTTTCGCGCGCTTTCGACAGTCATGATGGATTCTCTTCGCGCCAAACAGCACTGAGCCTCGCTTTGAGAATAGTGCCAATATATGCTTGGCAACTGACATCATAGTGTGTTTTTTTAGCGGAGTGGGGAATGTTGTTTTTTTTTGTTGTTTTTCATTTGTTTAATTTTTTTCTTTTGTTTTTGTTTTTGTATTTGTTTTGTTTTCAGTGTGAAAGTGGTCGTATTTTGCCAATGATGTTTTTCACTGTTTCTTACAGGGTGGGTTAGGGGCGATCATTTACAATTTTTCTAACAATTTCTTTAGATCGTTAACGAAAGAAACTTTTTGTACGTCAATTTTCTTTTTTCAAAAAGTTAAATATTTTTTAATTATATTTTTTTTCTTTTTTTTTTTTTTTAGATTTCATTTTTTATTTTGTTTTTCTTGTCACATTACATAAATCAATTTTCTTTTTGAATTTTCATCTTTGTTTTATGCATTGATATACTTTTTGTAACTTTTATATATATATCATCATCATCATCATCATGTCGTGCCGCCAGCACGGATATCCCTGACCATCTCTCGCCACTTCTCCCTATCATTCATCGCCTCCGGCAGGTCTTCTGGGTTACATCCTGTGTCCTCACATAGCTGCTGTATGTACGTTCGGGCCGGTCGTCCTGCTTTTGCTTGACCATATGTGGGGGTACATCACTTACGAGCTCGTCCTTGCTTCTCCAGCAGTGTCCGGCGTGTATGGCTTGTCTAACCTGTATAGTTTTCGTGATGGGAGGCAAGTGGCCGTATAGTTGGTGTCTCGAGGGGTGTTGTCGCCAGGACTTGTTCAATATTGCTCTCAATATTCTTGTGTAGTTGCCGTCAAGTTTCTTCTCCAGCCATTTAGTTAGCGTCCATGTAGTGCATCCATATAGCAGTATCGATAGAACCGCTGCCTGGAAGAAACTGCGTTTCATTTTATCGGTCAGGTCTGATTTCCATATGATTGAGAGCCTTACTATAGCCGTCCATGCTTTCGTCAGTCGTGTGTCGATGTCTTTTTCGGTTGAGTAGACGCTACTTCCTAGGTAGGTGAATTTGTCCACCAGCCTCAGAGAGGCTCCGTCTAGTGTGGTAATGTTGCCCGTTTGGTTGTAACACATATATATATATATATGTATATATATATATATATATATCAGGGGCGGAGACGGGTCTAGTGCTACTCGTGCCCGGCACGACCAATAACTCGGTCAATGTTATTCAAAATGGATTAAAAATCATCCATTAATTTCAAGCAAACATACTTAGTCTGATCTCAATTAAATTACGTATCTATTCAAGTTTCGATAACTAAGTAGCCAAAAGTTCATA
This sequence comes from Sepioteuthis lessoniana, assembly GCA_963585895.1. Lineage (NCBI taxonomy): Eukaryota > Metazoa > Mollusca > Cephalopoda > Myopsida > Loliginidae > Sepioteuthis > Sepioteuthis lessoniana. Next base: position 109,742 of record CAUZXS010003012.1, on the reverse strand, counting down.
AATATATCTGGGAATAATACAACGATGCTGTTTTGAACGGGGATGGTCTTTGTCCGGCCACCGTCAGATTCATTGAACATCCCATAAAATCGGCTATAATGTTGAACACGCGCAAATCCGTGCCGAGCACTAGACCCTGATAATAACAGTAATGTTAGAGAAATCCGCTTTTGGCTCTAGCCAATAGCAAGAGCCACCCAAACACCGTGCTCAAAAATCTTATCACATTTTGACTGCTGACACCTGTCTTGGGAAGAGGGAGAGGGACCGAGAGAGAGAGAGAGAGAGAGACGGGGGGATAGCAGATTATAGCCGTCGCCGACGTCATCATCATCGCTATGGTAAATGTTGGTTAAACGGCGTGTTTTAATTCGTTTTTTCCCTAACAGATGTCTATTTCTTTAATGAATGTTGCATATATTACATTCTGTAACTAAAATTTGTTTATTCAAATACATTTTCAACAAATAATCTTTATTTTAAGCGAAATTGAAACTACTAGCTGTGTCTTTGTATATTGTCATCAGTTTCTTTATTCTAATAAACATATTTTTCTCGTCATAGTAATGAACATCTTCTCTTTTCTTCTATACTTTTGAAAGGAAAAAAAATTATCTTATCTACTGTATTAACAAGACTACAAATTATATAGTATCTTGATTGTTTACAAAAAAACACCATGCAAGGTACGTTTGTCAATCTGTGCTATACAATGGAGAATCACGCAATAGCAACTATGATGACTTACTTTGGGTCCACGGACCACGGGTTGGGAACCTAAGTTGACAGAGGGTGGGGGGGTGCACGAGTAGCAAAAATAGGCTTGAGTCGCCACTGATATATAAGTAAAAGTAAAGTTGGCGAACATAGTCGAGGGTAACCCGAAGGCTCCCTTTTCGATAGCTACTACACCAAGGTGTAGGGGAGGGCGCTACTCCTTACCTGGATTGCTCTACTTTACCCTTGATCCGTACCTTATAATGCTGAGTGTTAAACTAGGAGGCATCAAGTACCATTTTTTGAGTCTTTGGTATGACTCGACCTGGGATTGAACCCAGGTCTCCCGGGCCATTGGCGAACACTCTAACCGCTATTTTCATACCAATAATATAACTCTGGCAATGTGGAAAAAAAAACAGATGATACAATTTGTAAATAAAAGAAAATTAACAGAAACTAATACCTTGGAAAAGTATTGAATAGAAAAAAGAAAAGACTAAAAACCCTCCGTACGGCGTGTAAATAATAAACCACCACCGCAATGTCTAAGCAAAAGAAAATATTCCGACCGAGGTTGTTACATAAAACTGCTCAATACATTAAGTAGAGGGAAATAAGTTTACCTAAAGCACCAGAACTTATCTACTTTCCGGTTCATCGGGATAATTCTGAAATAAGAAATAATTGTTCTGATGATCCGGTGGGTAAAACCTAGGTAGATAGGTTCTGGCTCTTAAGGTATTATACATACACACACACACACACACATATATATATATATATATATATATATATATATATATATATATGTCATCTACAGACAAACTGTTTCGTTCTATCAGAACTCTTCAGTGTGGCTAGACACGTAGGACGCTCGAAGCCGGAATCGAAACCCGTCCAACTTTACGTGAGACTTAATATTAGACTGCTCGGACAACAAGCGTACAACGTCGGCTAAGGGAATTATGAGGTATTATGTAGCAACAGCAGCAGCGTCCGTTTGTTTACATTTTGTGCCCTATCGGCTACAAGAGTGCTCAATTCGTTCGAAGAGCTTTGCATTATGCGAGCAGCGGCCGAAAATTCCTTTACCAGAGTGCTCAAATAAGTGGAAAAGTGAATAAATGAAACATTTTCAATTGGTTTAGTAGTAATATTTCGTGCTTTATTCAAGGAAGAACTTCTTCACACTGGAATAAAAAACGAAATATTATTCTTAAACCTTTGTACTAACAAATACAAAGAAAACAGGCGTGTTAGTTAAACATTAGTTAGGATCATAGATATGAATTATTTTCAATCATGTCCCTCCCAAATATGGCAATGCGTGTTGCCGAAAAAGAAAAAAATAATGCTTAGTTCTCGTGTATAATACACACTCCAGACTTTTAGGTATAAAAATTCTGGGGAAAAAAAGGCGTATTTTACGCGAATAATTTGGGTGGTGTCCTCGTGGAGTAATGGTTAAAGCGATGGACTGCGGAATCGTAGTACGCGAGTTCGTACTCTAGTCGCGCTATTACGTTCACTTTCGGGCAAATACCCCTGGGAAAGGTATGAACCCTCTTATCCTCCCAGCTATGGGTTAAATAGTACTACTGTTCTTCTAGGAAAATGGCTTTGGCATTAAATAACCTACAAAGGTTAATATGCCATTAAAAACAAAGAAAGAAACCGAATAATTAGGTAAATAAAACGCTTTTTTGTCGATTTCTTTTAGATATTTTTGTATATTTGGGCGAATGATGAGCCACGGTTGTGAGAAAAATAGACACCTGTGCATGCAAAAAGATGATGAGCCACGGTTGTGAGAAAAATAGACACCTGTGCATGCAAAAGAGCACACATTGATCTATTCAAAGAAACACACCAAGCAAGCAAAGTTTGTATCTTAAGGCATATTAGCAATATGGCCACTATGACGTCAGCGACTGGTGGTTTTCTGTATTTGCTTGATCTTTAGCGATGAGATGAACGCACTCAACACAATCGCTATAGTAAAACCTGCCGGTGATACACTAATTGATTTCTCATTTGACCCAGCCACAATAATACGGTGAAGACTGAGCCCATTTTCCTCTACTGTTTTTGCTTCAGGGCCAAGTAATCCTTGAATAAAGAACGAAATATTACTACTAAACCTTTTGTAAATGTTTGATCTATCTACTTTTCCACTTATTTTTATCATCTTGTTGTACCATACCCATGATACGGATATGTGAAACGTACGTAGAATGTTCATAACATATATACATAAAACATAGAAATCCCGAAACACGAAAAACACTTACGACTTCTTAGTTCAGGTACGAAAGTTTTTTTTATTACCTTTGAGTTAAAAGGTTTTTCGACATAAGGAGAGAGGCACAATCTTTCTATGCTGACTTTTCCATCTCCTCCCCCCCTCACCACGTGCGCACCCGACGAAAGTCAACCGTCTTCTCCCGAGGCAGAACTCAACTCACTGACTTTCTCCGCGCACGCTTCCGGTGCATGACGTCGTTCACATCCCTGGTCACATCCTCTTTGTGGGATTTTTATTTTGACATCTGTGAACGACACATTCTCCCCGCGCTCGCGTCAACACCTGTGCTCAAGTTTGCACCCAACTAACCCATGTGCTGCGCCGAAAGGTTCTCAGCCTAACTAAACCCAAAGGCAAGATATATAAAACGAAATCCCTCGGCCATTATATTACATTGTTACGTTCACCAAAATCTACCATTTCACTATATATATAAATACATATATTTAGTGAAATAGTAGATTTTCTTACCATGACTGGTTGATTTGGCTTCGCTTATGTGTGGCATGAACTGGTGTCCCATTGGTTTCTGCATTCTGGGGTTGCTGGTTCGATCTCTAGTGTTGGATATCACGGTATACACTGCTGATGCAACCCAATAAGATCGAAATAGCTGTTCAGTGTTCCGTCTGTCGCATGTGTGTGTTTGCCGGATTTTCTAGTCATGGTAATTTAATTAAGTATATATATATATATATATACATATTGGCATCCACAGACAGACTGTTTCGTTGAATCATAACCCGTCAGTATGGCTGGATAAGTGAGATGCTTCAAGCTGGGATCGAAACACATCTGACTTTACGGCAGTGGGAAATCTCACGTGTTGAGACAATAAATGAAAAATATGGCGGCCATATTGAGTAAATTTACTCTTTTGTGTCTCTCTTCTGATTTTGTTGCTTATTTCTAAAAATTGAAATGAATCGCTTATTATTTTCCTAGAATATTCCTAATTTTGCTTCCACATCCTGTATTATGTAAAATATTTTGATGAGAAAACATATATATTACTTAATAATTAAACTCCATCGAACGAACATCCATACAATTAAATATATATATAAAAACTAATTGTGTCATCCATAGACAGACTGTTTCATTGTATCACAACTCATCAATGTGGTTAGAGACGTAGGACGCTTCAAACTGGTATTGAAACCCGTCCAAATTTACGCTTGACTGAGTATCATACTGCTCAGCCTACAGTCGACATACATCAGCTGTGGAATTATAAGGCATTATGTAGTAGCTTTCGTTTGTTTACATTTTGCCTTACTGGATACCAGAGTGTTCAATCCATACGAAGAGCTTTGCATAACACGAGTGGTAGTCGTTAATTCCTTCGCCAAAGTCCTCAGTCCCCGGTACGGATGAGCACTCTCAAATTATTCCACAACTGATCTGCCACTAACACATCAAGTGAGATAGTGACAACCATATAGTGTTGTAATACATATATATATATATACTTTTACTTTTGTAAGCTAATATCCATTCAAATGCCCAGTTACACTACATTCGGCATGAAATAACCCTCGAATGTTGATATGCCATTGAACAAAAGACCAGACAAGAACGATTGAAAGGATTTTTAAGCGACGTAATATATATATATATATATATATATATATATATTATTCGGTCCAGTTAAACCAGAGTTGGGAGTAATTCCTTCAGGACAAGAAAATCATTCAGGAGCTGAACATTTAAATTTACCTTTCCCACGAACACCTAAAACACCATACGGCACTATCGAAACAATTCTGGTGTTTAAAAAACAAAGGGTTAACCCCTTAGATAGAATGGTCTATTTTGAAAAATCAAATACTCCAAATAGTTTTGGTAGATGCAATTTGTGCTTAGAAGAGAAAATACATATTTTGACACATAAATTGCCTGATAAGTTATTAAATAAGAGAAGTGAATTAATAGCTAGATGTAGACACAAGACAAAATTTAACCTATAGACTAAATTTTTTTTTAAAAACATAGAAATAAATAGTGAAACCAGACTAAAAACGTATCCAATATACACACAAGGAAAAAATAGGTAGCTAAATAAATAGAATCGAAATTAGTATAAGCATTAATATTTCTCTGAAAAGTTAATTATCGAACTTAACATGAAAAGAAAATAAATTAAATAAATGAATAAAAAAAGTTAAATTACCATAATTATAACTGACAGAAGAATTTCGAAAATAAAATAAATAGGTAAATAAAAAAACGGAAATTCAATAAAACGAGGTGGTAACTCTTTTAATCTCTTCTCCCTTCCCCTCTCCCACCCCACGTGTCTATTCTGTTTTAATTATCCATTGGATCTGAAGAAGTCCTGTTATATTTTTCATCGTGTTTTTGAGTCAAACCAGAAACAGACAAACAGGATGGAAATAAATTTATAATCCTAAAATAACCGGTCTTTGGTTTTTTCTTTAAAGAAAAAAAAAAGATATATATATATATATATATATATATATATATACATTACAACAAAAAGAAAAGCTTAATAATTTGGTCTTGGTTTATTTGGTCTCAAAATAGCCCACAGATGTTGATGTACCATCAAATCAATTGCAATTTTTGTTTGGTTTGTTGTTTTTAATGGCATATCAACCTTTATGGGTTATTTAATGTTAAAGCCGTGTAGTATCAAGTATTCTTATCAAATACTAATAATTCTTAAATAGCTTTATTTAACTCATAAATGAAACCATAACGGTTACGACCACTCCGAGTCAGAGTGGACCTGGGAGTAATGGCTATGAAAAGGTACTCCACACTACCCAGAACTCCAGAACTGGAACCTCATTATCCGATGCAGTTTAGTTTCTTTCTCAGGACACTTGTTTTTTAGAGGTTTGGGGAAAGAGGGTCTTACCCCTTGCTTGAGGGGGCAAGACCTCCCTACAGATGGTACTATTAGTATATCCCAAGCCCCATCCCTCGGGTGGACATTGGAAAACTAAAAACGTCGCTTAAAAATCCTTTAAATCTTTCTAGTCTGGTCTTTTGTTTAAAGGCATATCAACATTTGAGGGTTATTTCATGCCGAATGTAGTGTAAGGGGGCATTTAAATGGATTTTGGCTTAATAAAGTAAAAGTATATATATATACTTATATATATATACATATATATACTTACAACCACACATAAACGAAATCTTAACGGCTTTTTGTCTGTATTTTGTTGCATTTTCGATTTTCAATTTCATTCCATCTTCTTAACTGCCTGATGAAAGTTGTTATAAACTTCATGAAACCTTAGGTTGCAGAACAATATTTTCCATGGATTATATATATATATATATATATATATATATATATATAATATATATTTATTTATTATCATTATTATCATAATAGCTCTATCATAGATATTGAGCACTCTCCATATTATATTGCACTTAGTTCGACACATAACCACAAAGTGATCTTCTGACAACTAACACTCTCATAATTTTATTCCATTCCTCCTCAACAGCAGTCAGAAGTAAACCAATATTTTGTCGGGAAGTAGCATTTGTTTTATTTTTTAAACCCCACCCCCCATATAGCGTAATCAAGGGGGTTATGGTCTTGGCTTGATGGAGGCTATAAAGAAAATTCTATTATTTCGGATATTTTTTTGGCTTGGGGTTGGCGTTAAGCAAATCATAGATTCTTTGTTGTTTCTTTTCTTGCTCACTCATATTTGGCTGAATTCTTTTTTACGTGCTTGAATGATAATCATGAAAATTTAGATTTATCGTGTTCTTTAACTTTTTTGTTTGTTTTTTTTTTGCTTTTTTTTTTTTTTTTTTTTGCTTATTTTGTTTTTCAAAAATTGGACAAATCAGTCTAAAAAAACGTTACAAAAATTATTCCATACATTGTTTCCGTACACTGTATAAAAATTTAAATAATGATAAAATTACGCATAATAATTTAAGAGGTTGCAGTTTGGTGAGTTAGGAGGCCAGATATTAAGGGTGCCGAAGATGCAGAAATTTTCAGATAACCAAGACTGGTTTCTGCTTGTGTAATATGATACAGAGTCCTATTGCCAGACATAGGTACTTCGGGCAGCCCTCCTCTCGATCCAGGTTAGCTCTATGTATTTGATGTAGGCTCTCATGTTCAGTTTGATGGTTTGGTTTGGTTTGCGTTTCAACCTTCGTGGGTTATCTAACCCAAAGCCATTCTTCTAGAAGAACAGTAGTGGTATTATTTAACCCATAGTTGGGAGGATAAGGGGGTTCATACCTTTCCCATGGGTATTAGTCCGAAAGTGAACGTCAGTGCTTGACTGTAGTTCGAACTCACTTACTATGATTCCGCAGTCCATCGCTTTAACCATTACACCACGATGACACCCCCGGCGCGACTCGCTCATATTTGGCTGAATTCTTTTTTACGAAGAACTCGCTTATTCCGATTCCACTGTCCAGCGCTTTAACCATTACACCATGATGACACCTCTTGTTCAGTCTGAAGCCAATTGTGAAAATGAATGGAGACATAGTATCATTCTTCTACCCCAAACATCATGTTGTGGATTGGGTATTTGCTTTTTATCAATATTGGTATATTTTGCAGGGATAGAAAAAGCTTATCATTTTTCTGCCTGTTCAGCATCTGACCCTAGCAGTAATTAGATTTTTGAGTTGGTTCAAAAGTTTTGCAACGTGGCCTTTCCTTGGATCCTTTATTGACTGTGATAAAAAAAAAAAACTAGCCCTGTCTCATCTTATATGAGAAATACCGAATGTCTTCTTGCTCAACCAGATTGATAAAAAAAAAAATGTCAGACACTTCGATACAATAAATTCGGAAGTTATTTTCTTATCTGAAAAATCGAAATAATTCTACAGTCGTCATATTGGTATTCACACAATATGAAATCTTCCAATTGAATCCGTCGTGAATGCCGAGCAGTACAGCATGTCGTGCCCAACTGACTCTAATTTGATGCACAGTAGACAAAACCTGAAACAAATAAAGCACACCGACGAAATTAATAGTTTGAAATAGTGATTATTTATCTATTGTTCCCTGTATACATAAAACTAGGTCTACATAGTCCTACTTAGATCTATTACCGATATTGAGCACTCTTTATTTATAAATATAGCAAACTTTATATATATATATATATATAATGCGATTTCTGTTTTTTATCTTAAAAGCATCAAAGAAATACAAAAAATAAGATTAAAGGTATACGCAAAATATATTAGTTGTATATAAAGTACTTTTTTTTATAAAAAGAAATATTTTGACTACACCCGGCTCCTTGTCTAACGAAATGAAGATAGAAGCAACCATTCGGTCTGAAGTCTTCAGGAACCTGTGTCTTGTTCCCGTTTGGCGCGCGATCTTAACGAGACCTGAACGAGAGGAACCAGTGATCAATGCCGACTTGCATTTTAAAATGTCTTCTTTTTTCTTTTTTCGGTTTTTTTTCTTCACTTTTTCTTCTTTTTTATTTTCTCTATTTTTTTTTTTTCCTAATTTTTTATTCATTAATTTTATTTTATTTCCGTTTTTTTTTCTCTATCTACTCCCGAAAAACAAGTGGTCCGGTATGCAACGCTCGAAAGTGACGTCTGTCAGTCAATGACAGACGTCTCGCTGTTTGCAGGGAAGGACGTGAAGTTGGAGTAACTACACTATCATCTTTTTCGATTATTTCCCATTCTTTTTATTTAGTTATTTATTTAATTTATTTTTATATTTTCTTTCTCGTTTCTTGTCAATTCGCCTGCCTTATTTCAGTTTTTAATTTTATTTATCTATCTATCTATCTTTCTATTTATTTATTTATTGAGTGAAAAAGGTAGCAAAAGGCGAAATCTGGGCTTATGCGTACGTTTTATCATACTTTATACACAAAACTTTTATTGTTAACATATACATGTGCATATAAGACGTAGTAAGTTGCTATGAAGTCGCGCTCGAACACCTTAACCACTACGCTACATGATTCCCTCAAAAACCTAGTAAGTAATTCAGTCAATGATATTTTGGTATTATACCGTAATATTAATATTTACCCATATGATATCCAGATTATAAAATAGTCATTATTAAAAAGTCAACGACGTAGAGTCACTTTTCTTAAAGTTTAGGATAATTTTTTTGTATTTAAAGGAGTCACACTAGCAGTACTTACCCATATTACCCAAGGGACGGAAGATGGTCTTTATTAAAACTAAACGATGTAGAGTCACTTTTATTAAAGTTTAGGATAATTATTTGTATTTAAGAGTCAAACTAGCAGTACTTAGCCATATTACCCAAGGGTCGGAAGATGGTCATTATTAAAAATATACAATGTAGAGTCACTTTATTAATGTTGAGGCTAATCATTTTTATTTAAACGAGTCAGACTATCAGTACTTATCAATATTACCTAACGATTAGAAGATGTACTGTCTGCCCTCCTATTTCTCTCATAGTTGAGAGGGAAAAGACAATTTCAGACAAAAAAGAGGAGTTTTCAGATAGAAAGAAACGTACTGTTTCAAACAGAAAGAAAAGTACAATTTTATACAGAAAGAAAAGTACTGTTTAAAATAGAAAGAAAAGTACAGTTTAAAATAGCAATGAAAGTAGAATTCCGGGTGAAAGGAAAAGTACAGTTTCAGATAGACAAAAAGTACAGCTTCAGAGAGATGGAAAAGTACGGTTTCAGATGGAAAGAAAAGTACAGTTTCTAATGAAAAGAAAAATACTTGTAGATAGAAGGAAAATTAGTTTCAGATAGAAAGAAAAGTATATTTTTAGATTGAAAAAAGTACAATTTCTGATAGAAATCAAAAAACAGTTTCAGATAGAAAGAAAAGTACAGATTCAGACAGATAGAAAAGTACGGTTTCAGCTAGAAAGAAAAGTACCGTTTAAAATACAAATAAAAGTACTATTTCAGATAGAAAGAAAAAGCTAGTTCCAGATAAAAATATAAGTACAGTTTCAGCTAGAAAGAAAAGTACAGTTTAAAATACAAATAAAAGTACTATTTCAGATAGAAAGCAAAAACTAGTTCCAGATAAAAATATAAGTACAGTTTCAGCTAGAAAGAAAAGTACAGTTTAAAATACAAATAAAATTACTATTGCTATTTCAGATAGAAAGCAAAAGCTAGTTCCAGATAAAAAAAAATGAACAGTTTCAGCTAGAAAGAAAAGCACAGTTTAAAATACAAATAAAATTACTATTGCTATTTGAGATAGAAAGCAAAAGCTCGTTCCAGATAAAAATATAAGTACAGTTTCAGCTAGAAAGAAAAGTACAGTTTAAAATACAAATAAAAGTACTATTGCTATTTCAGATAGAAAGCAAAAGCTAGTTCCAGATAAAAATATAAGTACAGTTTTAAAGGAAATGAAAGTACAGAATCAGATAAAAAGAATTTAAAAAAAAAAAAGGATTCAGGTCGAAAGAAAAGCAGTTTCACATGGAAAAAAGAGTACCTTTTTAGATAGAAAGAAACGTACTTTTGCAGATAGAAAGCAAGAAAACAGATTCAGGGAGGAAGAAACGTAAAGTCTCAGATAGAAAGAAAACGACACTTCGAGTTGTCAAATAAATATAAAGATAAGAACAGTAGGAGTTAGGTGGATTGTACGGAAATCGACTCAAAATTCATTTTACTGACCTTACAACCTACACACACACATACATACACATATATGAGTGTGTGTGTGTGTGTGTGTGTGCGTCCTGGCGTGTGTCTGCATATAACAACAGCCACTTTATTCTTATTGCAATGTCTTCACTTCATTTTCCCATCCTCTGAACAATTATTGATTACGCTTTCACTGTCAGAGTGACACAATCAACGCAATGATAGCCCAACAGCTGTTATCCAGTCTAAGCTGACACCCGACTGTTGGTCAGGGTAGAGATTTGACGGCTAAAATGAATGCAATTGAATCTTTTAAATCGGGATCTTTTAACACTCAGTACAAAATAGCATACTTTTTCTTTTGAGTTTTTTCTTTTTCTTTTTTTTTTTTTAAAGAGAGATTAAAAAACTAGACTCTGATAGATCCAAGTAAGGACAGCATGGATACAGAGTGAACGGCGTTTGGTGACTATCCGTTTCTCGCTTATGCGATCATAAGGCCAAGTAATGCACATATTAAAGATGTAAAGTGCTAGATTTATAAACAAGAGTGCTTTGTACCGATATATATATATATATATATATATATATATATATATATATACAGAAAAGCTAATTGGCTATAAACTGTGACCAAACGCTGTTAACATAGTGTTTCTGCTATCCCAGCCTACATATACATGCTCTCTCAAAAATAATATGTATTCCTTACTCATAGATATAGAAAAACTTCAATTTATATATATACATATATATATACATACATACATATATATATCAAGTCATATATGTATATTCATTTTGATATATATATACATATATACATAAATATATTCATTTTGATATATATATATATATATATATATATCGAAATGGGATTTGTATTTTTTTAAGAATTGTTTATTTCGTTCTTACCTATGAGTATGTTTCCAACTTGTTGCTTTCGTCAGAGAATATATGTGGCACAAGGCTATATGAATAGGGCACCCAATGAGTCTCGAACTCACTCGTGTAGGTGCGTTAGTCAAGGTACCCCATGAGATTCGAACTCACTCGCGAAATCACACGAGGGAGTTCGAGTCTCATGGGGTGAACCATTTAAATGTCCTTGTGCTACATACGTTCTTTCATGAAAACAATAAGCTTGAAACATACACGAATGTAAGAAAGAAATAGATAATATTTCAAAAATGCAAATCTCTTAGTGCATCTATTCATTTTGAAATATTTACTTTTTTCTCTCTTTGGACAAAAAACAAAAAAAGAAAAAAAAAATCGCCAATGATCCGGAAGACCAGCGTTAAATCTCAGGTCAAGTCATACCAAAGAATCAAAAAATGGTACTTGATTCCGCCTTGCTTAATACTCAGCATTATAAGTTAAGGATCAAGGATAAATTGAAGCAATCCAGGGAATGTAGTAGCACCCTCCTCTACATCCCGGTGTGGTAGCTATTGAAAAGGGAGCCTTTGAGTCACCCTCGACTATGATCGCCAACTTGACTTACTTATATATAGTAATTAATTCAAATTTTTTCGGACTATTGTCTTCATCTTTATTTTTATTTCCACAACGTTTTGGCCGATATGTCCTCCGGCCTTCTTTAGGTGTTTGTCGAACTCAGAAACCTTCACCAAACTTCGAACTACGTCCTTCATTGAATCCACGGGGGTCGCCTGTTCTGATTTCGTTTGCCATAACCGGGTACAAGTGTTAAGTATTCCTGTAATGTAACTCGCCTGCAGTCAGGGTTGAACTTGCAGCCTTCAGATGATTGTCTCCTTGGAAGCTTAGGGAACCAACGCCTATAATAACCGTTACGCTATGTGTCCTGCTGGGCAAGTCAGTGTGAATTCAGAGTAAATACTTAATGGCTCTTTCGCGTGCATTTCATCCATGCTGAATTTTTTTTTTTTTTTTTTTTGTTTTGCTCTCGACCAAATCCAAATTGATGCATATTGCGCCGTGGTCTGAAGACGATATGAGGCAACTTTCAAATTGCGGCCATATATATATATATATATATATATATATCAATGGCGACTCTAGCCTATTTTTGCTACTCGTGTCCCCCCCACTCCCTCTGTCAACTTAGGTTCCCAACCCGTGGTCCGTGGACCCAAAGTAAGTCATCATAGTTGCTATTGCGTGATTCTCCATTGTATAGCACAGATTGACAAACGTACCTTGCATGGTGTTTTTTTTTTTTTGTAAACAATCAAGATACTATATAATTTGTAGTCTTGTTAATACAGTAGATAAGATAATTTTTTTCCTTTCAAAAGTATAGAAGAAAAGAGAAGATGTTCATTACTATGACGAGAAAAATATGTTTATTAGAATAAAGAAATTGATGACAATATACACAGACACAGCTAGTAGTTTCAATTTCGCTTAAAATAAAGATTATTTGTTGAAAATGTATTCAAATAAACAAATTTTAGTTACAGAATGTAATATATGCAACATTCATTAAAGGAATAGAGATCTGTTAGTGAAAAAAACGAATTAAAACACGCCGTTTAACCAACATTTACCATAGCGATGATGATGACGTCGGCGACGGTTATAATCTGCTATCCCCCCTCTCTTTCTCACTCTTTGTCCCTCTCCCTCTTTCCAAGACAGTTGTCAGCAGTCACATTGTGCTAATTTTTTTGAGCACGGTATTCTGACTTGCTTTTTCTTTTGGCTACAGCCAAAAGTGAGATTTCGCTAACATTACTGTTATTATAAGGGTCTAGTGCTTGGCATGGATTACGCGTGTTCAACATTATAGCCGATTTTATGGGATGTTCAATGAATCTGACGGTGGCCGGACAAAGACCATCCGTTCAAAACAGCATCGTTGTATTATTCCCAGATATATTTATGAACTTTTGGCTACTTAGTCATCGAAACTTGAATAGATACATAATTTAATTGAGATTAGACTAAGTATGTTTGCTTGAAATTAATGGGTGATTTTTAATCCATTTTGAATAACATTGACCGAGTTATTGGTCGTGACGGGCACGAGTAGCACTAGTCCCATCTCCGCCCCTGATATATATATATATGTGAGTGTGTTTGTGTGTGTATACGAAGTTGGTTTAAAATGTTTTAAGTCAGACCAAGAATAAAGAGACATGGCTGAACAATTGTCTTGTGGCAGCACCTTATCACTTAGTATAAGGTTTTGAAAATTAATTCAAATTTCTGCCTAAATTTCTGTGCAGGTGAGGTTCATACAAAAGAGGGAAAGGTATGCAACAAAGATAAAATCTGGATGAGGCTTAGAACATTTTGGATGAGCCCTTTAATTCAATTTTAGATATTTTAACATAATTTTGGATTAATTCTTATAAACAAAATACTCTTTACACAAAATTACGGAACAATATGATAATACGTATTTTAAACATTATAACAGAATAAAAACAGGATAAAAACTCAAGATAAATTTTATTTACTTATATATATATATATATATATATATACATCATCATCATCTTGTCGTGCCGCCAGCACGGATATCCCTGACCCTCTCTCGCCACTTCTCCCTATTGTTCATCGCCTCTGGCAGGTCTTCCATCACCAAAACCGGCCTCCCGTCACCAAAACTATCCAAGTTAGACGAACCAGACATGCAGGACACTGCTGGAGAAGCAGGGACGAGCTCATAAGTGATGTACTCCTATTGACCCCCACATATGGCCGAGCAAAAGCGGGACGACCAGCGCTAACATACATACTGCAGCTATGTTAGGATACGGGATGTAGCTCTGAAGGCCTGCCGGAGGCAATGAACGATAGGGAGAAGTGGCGAGAGAGGGTCAGGGATATCCGTGCAAGCGGCATGACATCATGATGATGATGATGATGACCATTGTGAAAGATATGAATCCCCTTATCAACTCTAGCTTTTGGTTAAATAGTATCACCACTGCTTTGGCATTAGATAACCCACAAAGGTTTGATGTGACATTAAACGAAGTGATCAAATTTGAAATTAAAACGTGTTACATGAATAAGTAGTGAGGTTGGCGACAGTAGTCGATGGTGACCAGAAGGCTCCTTTTTCAATAGCTACTACACCGAGGTGTAAGCGAGGGCGCTTCTCTTTTCCCTGGATTGTTTCACTTTACCCTTGATACGTACCTTATAATGCTGAGTGTTAAGCAAGGAGGTATCAAGTACCATTTTCAAAGTTTTTGGTATGACGGGACCGGCGATTGAACCCAGGTCTCCCGAAACATTGGCGAACACTATGCAGTGCAATTACTAAAGTAATCATATATCCAAAGATATAAAAAAATAATTTCTCGGATTTTCAGGACGTCGATCGTCAGATTACATACTTTCGGTTTGGTTTCTTTGTTTAATGGCATACCAACCATCGAAGGTTATTTAATGCCAAAGTCATCTTTTAGAAGAACAGTTGAGGTACTAGTTAACCAGGGATTATAAGGGCGTTCATAGCTTTTCCAAGCGTGTTTGTCAGAAAGTGAACGTAAAAGGGCAAGTAGAGATCGAACTCGCTTACTACGATTCCGCAGTTCAGCGATTTAACCACTACACCATGAGGACACCTCCCTCGGTATTTTCAATCACGTGTAAAGAATAAGGTTTTTTTTTGTTTTTGTTTTTTTGTTTTTTTGTCTAATATAGAGAACTGCTACTGGAGATACAATAGTTAAATAATGCGGTGTTTTTTGTTGTTTTTTTTATTTGCATTTTTTTTTCTTTCTTTGGTCACCTGGTTCAATCTGGCGCCATAATACAAAGCAGATGTTTTGCTATATGGTGACATTTTAACGCTTGTACTGATCTGAGCTCTTATTTCAAAGACACTTCGGATTATGAAAATTTATGTTTTTTTTTTGTTTCTTTTTTCTTAATTTAATTTTTTATTCATTTATTCATTTGTTTTTTGGGTTTTTTTTATTAATTTTTGCATGATTTTTAAATTGAAACTGTAACTTGAAAAATAATGTAGGATTGGAAGTATACACACATATATATATATACATATATATATGTGTGTGTATGTGTGAGTGTGTGTGTGTTTGTGTGTGGACTTATCTATTTATATCTGAATAAATATATCCTTTAAATACATTGTTTTTCATATTTACATAGTTACATATATATATACATATATTTCCTCTTCTTTTTAACAGATTTATGACCGTTTGTTTTTCATATTCACATATATTGTTTTCTTTCTTTTTTTTTTTGTATATCTTCATATTTTTTATACCATCGGATGTATTTTCATCTTCCTCTAACTCTCTCTCTCTCTCTCTCTCTCTCTCTCTCTCTCTCTCTCTCACACACACACACACACACACACACACACACATACACATTCGCACGATCAGGATGGGACAGTAGGTCATTTTGTTTTCTGCAGAGGTTGACAGGTTTGAATTCAGTGTTTTCTTTCTCCTATATCGGCTGCCGAACCAAGGATAAAAGAACCCAGTCTGTCCTACTATTTACTCATAGCTGGAGAGAGAATAGTTGGATTCATACTTTTCCCAAGGGTTTTAGTGCTATATGAAATACAATCTGTCTCGTCCAGGATTTGAACTCAGGTCAATATGTCGACCCGAGTTGAAATACATACATATATATATATATATATATATATATATATATATATTATACTGTCCAGTTAAACCGGAGTCGGGAATGATTCCGTCAGGACAATAAAATCATTCAACTATGAACATTAAAGCAAAGTATATATATATATATATATATATATATATAATTAACTTAAATCGCGAGTTGGAAATCTTCTACTAAAGTTTCACCTTATCGGATCATCAGGAGTTACGCTTCCTGATGATCCGATGGGGTGAAACTTTAGTAGAAGATTTCCGACTCGCGATTTAAGTTAATTTTATAATTGGCTCCACTTGTGTTGAGCACTTTTGTAATTGTAGCATTGCAGGATTCGCGGAAGGTTTTTAGTTTTCTTTTGACCAACTTACTGCGTATCCCTTGATTTTTTTCAAGGGGTCGGACGAGGTTGGTCTTTTCTTTCTTTTTGACCTATAATTTTTTCTTTTTCCCCCGGTATACTTTTACCTATTGTTCCTGGCGGGGGTTTTTTCGGGGTTTTTTTTTTTCTGGTACCGTGAATGCTGGTAGATATTACATTAGTAAATATATATATCATATATATATTTCTTTAAGAAAAACAAAAACCGATCACATCAGGATTATAAATTTATTTCCATCCTGTTATGGGTATTGGTAGGAATCAATAACACCAAAATTAGCAGAACCTCTTCAGATCTAATGGATAAAATAATTCAGAATAGACACAGGAAGGAAGGGTGGGAGGGGGTAAAAGAGGGGTGAATAGTCCCCCCTATTTCGACCACTTCCGGTTTTTAGGTTTTAATACCGGTTGGAATTATAGTAAATTATTTTTTTTTAATTTTTAAATTCTTACATATATATATATATATATATATACGTCGAACCCAGTTTAAATATATACTTGTGTGTGTGTGTGTGTGTACACGGTGCCTCGAAAATTTTATATCCACTATTATTTATCATAAATACAATCTTTAGTGATGTACTCCTATGGACCCCCACATATGGCCGGGCAAAGGCAGAACGACCAGCTAAAACATACATGCAGCAGCTATGATAGGATACGGGATGTAGCCCTGAAGACCTGCCAGGGGCGATGAACAATAGGGAGAAGTGGCGAGAAAGGGTCAGGGATATCCGTGCTGGCGGCACGACATGATGATGATGACGATGTACATGAGGTATCAAGTACTCAATTTTATTTACTTACATATATATATATATATAAGTAAATAAAATTTATCTTGACTTTTTATCCTTTTTTTATTCTGTTTTAATGTTTAAAATACGTATAATAATATTGCTCGGTAATTTTGTGTAAAGAGTATTTTGTTTAATTTTTATAATCTAAGTTTAAGAACACAAGCTTAGAATGTTTTAAGCTATTGCAAGTGTTTAAACTGATGACCATTTGCCTGTGTGCTTACAAATAACTTATATCAAATATAATTATTATAGTTAGATCAAAATTCTTGAAACCATTTAACTCATCTATGGCGGGTGTTCAAACTTTAAGAGGCGGTCGATAACACGGACAGGAGGTGCAGGGAGGTGCCCGTGGTGTAATGGTTATCATCGTAGGAAATGGACACGGCGACACGAGTTCAAATCCTGGACTAGACTGATTGCATTTCACATAGCACTAATACCCTTGGAAAGGTATGAATCCAATTATTCTCCCTCCAGCTATGGGTAGATAGTAGGACAGACTTGGTGTGTCAGCCTTGGTGAGGCAACTAGTCTAGGAGAGGGAAAACTGAATCAAACCTGTTAAATTCCGCTTAAAATTGACCTTGTGTCATATCCTGTCCGAGCGGAGGGGTTGGGTAAATATGATTGATTTTTGCAGGTTTCCAGCAAGAAACTTTAATGGATCAATTAAATGTAACAATTGCAATGGACGGAGCACCTCAGAATCGGGAGGAATGTGGGGGTGGATTATCAATATACGTATCTCTATACATGCATATATATATAGAGATATGTGTACATTGAATACACACACAGACACACACACACACATGTATATGTAGAAAAATTGATAACAACGATCCAAGTGGAAGGAGAGATGTATTGAGCGGTCGACACTATAGTGTTTCGGTTCTACTGAACCATCATCGGAGCATGAGGGGTGATATCAACGATTTTAAGTCAACGATGGATGTCTAAAAATGCAATATATATATATATATATATATCTTTAAAGAAAAAACCAAAGACCGGTTAATTAGGATTATAAATTTATTTCCATCCTGTTTTTCAGTTTCTAGTGTGAACAAAAACACGAAGAAAAATAAAACAGGACTTCTTCAGATCCAATGGATAAATAAACCAGAATAGACACGTGGGGTGGAGGGGAGGGAGATCTTGTCCTGAAGGAATTACTCCCAACTCTGGTTGAACTAGACCGAATAATACTATATATATATGTATGTATGTATATTTTGGCAGCATTTCTTCGTTAATACAAATTTCATTAAACATAACAGACATTTTATGCCTACATATTCTCTTTTGGATCCGTTCGAATTCCCGTATTACTTTTTATCGTATTCGGGGGGAATTGATTTATGTATTGTCCATAGTTGTATGTATCCCTAGTACTTTCTGCTCGACAACACAATATTAGAACATCAAAATAATAAACAAAAACTACAGATTCTGGAAGCACTACATATTAGAAACATGCAACCGGTACTTAATGAATTATTTTTCAAACCAGTGCTAATGTACTTAAATGTCTTTAGCTACTGATACTAATTATAGAAACCCATTTGAAAGCAAACGCCATAATCTTCAACGGTAAAGACGCTCTTAATATAGTAGTAATATGCTAAATCAAAAGTTACATCACTTTTGTAACAGATTCTCCCCTGATGATGGCCCAAAGTCGGACAGAAAGTACTAGGGATACATACAACTATGGACAATACCTAAATCAATTCCCCCCGAATACGATAAAAGTAATACGGGAATTCGAACGGATCCAGAAGAAAATATGTAGACATAAAATGTCTATTATGTTTAATGAAATTTGTATATATATATAGTGCGGGGTAGATTATCTATATACACATATGCAAACATACATATATATACATATATATGTATATATATACATGAATACATGTATACATATATACATATATATATATGCATATATTTATACAGTGCAGGGGTGGATTGTCTATATACACATATGCATACACATAAGTAAAGTTGGCGACTTTAGTCAAAAATGAAACGAAGGCTCCCTTTTTAATAGCTACTACACTAAGTTGTAGGGGAGTGCACTGTTCAATTCCCTGGATTACACCACTTTACCCTTGATCCCTACCTTATAATGCTGAGTGTTAAGCAAGGCGGCACTAAGTACCATTTTTTGAGTCTTTGGTATGACTCAACCTGGGATTGAATCCCGGTGTTCCTGACCGTAAGCGAACATATATATATATATGTGTGTGTGTGTGTGTGTGTGTTGGATATTTGATGAAGGTTACTTAAACCGAAACTTTTAACGTTGGCTTTACATCAAAATAAAAGTAAGTAAAAATTGGCGACCATAGTCGAGGGTGACCCGAAGGCTCCCTTTTCAATAGCTACAACACAGAGGTGTAGGAGAGGGCGCTACTCCTTTCCCAGGATTGCTCCACTTTACGCTTGATACGTACACTTATATTGCTGAGTGTTAAGCAAAGAGGTATCAAGTACCATTTTTTGAGTTTTTTTATTAGATGCGACCTGGGATTGAACTCAGGTCTCCAGACCATTAGGCGAACACTCCGACAATGAGCCGGTTTATATCAAAATAAATTCATGTAATTTGGATAATTCTGTTTTTCTACTTTCTTCATACTGTCGGATTCAGATCCATTTTTACTTTCATACTGTCCTTTTTGAAAAACGTATACCAAATACATTCTTACATGACATCCCTTCTGGATGATTTCAAAACGATCAGCCAATATAAAAAAAACTTACCTATTTCTGCATATTTCTCTAAACACAAGAGGCCTTTTCTGATCTCTTAAAAATCCAACATTTTTCAAATATCATTCCATGTGCCAAACACGTACTTGATACTTTTAATTCGTTATATACATTGTCTTAACTCCTGTTATCTGGACAAGCATCCATCGATGTGTGAAAAGCATTTATCGTGATATCAAAGCCCTGATAAAGGTTATTATAACCGAAACGTTTAACGTTGGCTTTCATTTAGATTATTCTATTTTTTCTACGGTTTTCATACTGTCAGATTTAGATCCATATTTACTTCCATACATACATACATATATATATATATATATATTATATATATATATATATATATATATATATATATATACTATAACAGTGTTGCTTGTCACTAAATCATTTTGTGGGTTTGTGTCGAACCAAGTGCTAAATAAAATGTAGAGTTCTCAATATCTAGGACAGAGCTATTATATAATAATAATAATAATAATAATAATAATAATAATAATAATAATAATAATAATAATAATAATAACTATATATTAGATATATATATATTTAATTCAGTCTAAATTCCATAAGTTAAGTATATATATATATATATATATTCAGTCCAGAAAAACCAGAGTCGGGAATAATTCAGTCAGGACGAATTCATTCCACGATGAATATTTAAAATTTTCCTGGTAATGAGCTCAATGTAATTATATATATATGTATATATATATATATATATATATATATATATATATAGAGAGAGAGAGAGAGCGAGGGCGAATTATCTATTTATATATATGCATATATATATATATATATATATATATATATATATTACCATAGATCTTATACATATATATGCACATTTATATATATATATATATATATATATATATATATATATATATATTATTTTATAGTATTGAATTAATTTAGAGGTCTATTGCAATACGCAATAATAATTATTTAAGTCTAATTAATTTCAAAGTAAAAATTCATCATCAGAAACTTTTTTTGTAAATGAACACGATGTTGGAGGTCCAAATTATTTTTATAACAAATTACAAAATATACACACACACACACACACACACACACACACACACACACACACATATATATATATATATATATATATATTGTACAGTGCCGGGGTGGATTATCTAGTTACACAAATGCAGGTATATGCATACATATATCTATACATATATATATACATATATATATGTGTACATGAATAAATCATATATATATATATATATATATATATATACAGATATACATATCAATACATATATATTGCACATGTATATATACGTATTTATATCAATATATATGCGTATGTACATACAATTATATACACATATATATTTATTTATATACACACATATACAAACGCATATATATACATATATATAAATATACACATGTATATGTATATATATATATATGCATATATATACGTATACACAGATATGTGTATATGTATACATGTGTATATATATACATATATGTATACTCTCATATATTCATAGATATATATTTACATACACATACACATATGCAAACATATTTATATATCATCATCATCATCCTCATCAAGTCGTGCCGCCAGCACGGATATCCCTGACCCTCTCTCGCCACTTCTCTCGATCATTCATTGCTTTTGGCAGGTCATAAGGTTACATCCCGTATCCTCACATAGCTGCTGTATGTATGTTCGAGCTGGTCGTCCTGCTTTTGCTTGGCCATATGCGAGGGTCCATAGGAGTACATCACTTATGAGCTCATCCTTGCTTCACCAGTAGTGTCCTGCGTGTCTGGTTCGTCTAACTTGTATAGTTTTCTTGATGGGAGGCAAGTGGCCGTATAGTTGGTGTTTTGTGGGGTGTTGTCGCCAGGACTTGTTCAATATTGCTCTCAACATTCTTGTGTAATTGCTGTCTAGTTTCTTCTTCAGCCGTTTAGTTAGCGTCCAAGTAGTGCATCCATATAGTAGTATCGATAGAACCGCTGCCTGGAAGAAACTGCGTTTCATTTTATCGGTTAGGTCTGATTTCTATATGATCGAGAGCCTATCGATAGCTGTCCATGCTTTCGTTAGTCGTATGTCGATGTCTTTTTCGGTTGATGAGACGCTACTTCCTAGGTAGGTGAATCTGTCTACTAGTTTCAGAGAGGCTCCGTCTAGTGTGGTAATGTCGCCTGTTTGGTTGTAACACATATATTCAGTTTTGTGTGCATTGACATGGGAGGCCAATGCCTGCGGCGGCTCGTTCCAGACTATGCAGTAGTGTCTCGGTTTGGTTAGGCGTATTCGCCAGTAACGCTATGTTATCGGCGTAGTCGGCGTCGGTAATTGTTTTTGCGGGGTACCTTCTGCTACTTTTCTTCGTCAGCTCGAAGCCATTTTCTCTGATTTTGTCGATCGAAGTTCTAAGCACGTAGTCTAGACAGATGACAAAGAAGTATGGGGCTAGCGTGTCTCCTTGTAGTACTCCTGCAACAATTTCGAAGTATTCTGTGTCTCCATCTGGTGAACGTACTTTCACTTTGGTGTTTCTGTATAATCGTTATTGCTGGTACGGTTTCTTTTGGTAGGCCGTATGCTAGTAGGATTTGTTCCATCTTCCCACTGTGTATGGAATCGAAGGCCTTGGTAAAGTCGACAAATAGTAATATCGCCAGTAGGTTTTTTTTTGCCCGAACGCCTTCAAAGATTCTACGGATGGTCAATATTTGCGAGGTTGTGGATCTATTATGGTTTTTACTAAAGATGTTGTCTATTTTGGGTTCTATGCGGTTTCGTTGTATGGCATTGTAGATTTTGGCTGCTATGGATGTAAGTGTTATCTCTCGGTAGTTCTTGGCTAATCCGAGGTCGCCCTTTTTAAGGGAAAGGAAGGATGCATCCCTTCGTCCATCTTTCTATCCTATTTTGATTATAGACTGCGTTGCATTGTCGGAGCAGTATGTCGTCGAATTGTCTGGTCTTCCATACTTCTGGGGGCGTTCGTCTAGCCCTGCAGCTTTCTTATTTTTAATATTTCTAAGAACCGAGTCGAGTTCTCCTTGGTGAACTGACCTAGTTTAATGTCTAATTGCTTACTGATAATTCTGGGGATCGGTTAATTCGTTACTTTCGGTGGGTTTCCTAGTAGATTTTCGAAATGCTGTTTCCACAGTTTTACACTTTCTTGTTGGCTCGCAGCTTTCAGTCTTGCTTTGGCTGTGCTCTTCCTTCTACTCACTTCGTTTATTGTTTGCCAGGCTATCCTTGATTTCCTATCGTCCACCGAGTCTCTAATCTTATCTATTTGATTTTGTATGTATTCTGTCTGTTCTTTTAGATATATTCCAGATAATTGATATTCTGCCTTTTCTAGTTTTCGGGCATTTGTGTTTGTTTATCCATATACACACACACACACACACACACACACACACACACACACATATATATATATATATATATATATATATATATATATATATATACGAGGTGCATACGATAAGTTTCCAGACTTTTTTCGTATGGGCATTTAAAATCGTCAAAGACTCTTGAAAATTCAATATGTTATTGCTATATATCTTATGAGAAGACTGGTGAATTTTTATGATTTCACGTTCAAATGGGCAGCTACAGTAGCAATTGGAATACACCCTACTAAAGCCTGGTTGTCACAGCTGGTGAATTTCAAAAATGCAATTTTAGAAGAACGATATGCAATAAAATTCTGTTTTAAACTTGGAAAAAATGCCACAGAAACGTATGGAATGCTTCAGACTGCTTTTCGACCATCTTGTATGAATCGAGTATGAGTTTTTGAGTAGCATAAGACATTCAAGGAAGACAGGGAGTCTGTGTGTGATGATGAGAGGTGTGGGAGGAGTAAGAAAGTCAATACACCAGAGCTGATGAGCCAAACGGTTAGGGTTAGGTTTAGTATGTTGAGGTTTTAAGGGAGTTCGGGAAGAGATTCCTTGGGAAGAGGCCAGCACTCTTCAAATCGGGTCAGTGGCATTTCCACCAGGACAATGCACCAGTCCACAACTCCATCCTTCTCACTGACTATTTGACCAAGATGGGTATCAAGACAGTTTCTCAGCCTCCCTAAAGTCCAGACCTTGCTCCCTGTGACTTTTGCTTATTCCCTAAGCTCAAAGGCTGTCGTTTTGAGATAACTGAGGAGATGAAAGAGGCTGTGTCACACAAGAGGACTTCCATGGGGCATTCCAGAAGTTGTTGGAACGGTACAACAAGTACATTGCAGCCGGAGGAGATTACTTCGAAGGGACAAGGGTTTAATGTGTGTACTATCAATAAAAGTGCCCATACGAAAAAAACCTGGAAAGTTATCTAATGATCCTTGTTATTTGCTGAATAAAAGAGATGGACACTAAACGCCTCCATGAAAATAAATATTTATCTACCTTTTTTTTTTTTTTTAAGTAGAGGAATTATATTGTGAATTGAATTACTACGATCAGAAAATCCGGCGAACACTTTCACGTGACATACGGAAATGCTGAACAGCTGTTTCGACCATCTTAGGTCTCATCAGCAGTGTATACCATGATCTTCCTCACTGGAGATTGAAACAACGGCCACAGAATGCACATCGCACACCGGTGATGCCAAATCAACTCGTCATATTAATTGCGCGGCCAATTAACCTGAATGTCTTGCAAGTTACATCCGTACTCTTTACAGGGAACATGGTCACCTCCGGGTCCACGTCTTCTCAAGAGGATTAGAAATACTCATCCGAGTAATTATTATATATTTACCCAACCCCTCCGCCCGGGCAGGATATGACACAAGGTCAATTTTTAAGCGGAGTTTAACAGATTTGAATTCAGAGTTTTCCTTCTCCTAGACTAGTGGCCTCACCAAGGTTGAAGATCAGTCTGCCCTACTATTTAGCCATAGCTGGAGAGAGAATAATTGGATTCATGGTTCATACTCTAGCTAGCGTCCATGCGGTGCATCCATGTAGGAGTATCGATACGAGTTCTGCTTGGAAAAAACTGCGCTTCATTTTATCGGTCAGGTCTGACATATATATATATATATATATATATAATAGTAGTTGTGATTCATAACCGTTTAAAATTTACTTCGCAGCTAATATCTCCTCGTGGCTGAATGGTTAGAAGCTTTGGCTTGGCATTTGAGTTAACCGGGTTTCGATCCCAGCTACGGGATGATACTGTCTAGCCACACTGATGAGTTCTGATAGAACGAAACAGATTTATCTGTGGATGACTATATATACATATATATATATATATATAATGTAACTAACTGGAAGAAAACTAAACAATGGTTAAATTTCACCCTCAAATTTAGGTTGGTTGGTTGGTTTGTTGGGTTTTATGGCATATCAACCTTTGTAGGTTATTTAACGCCAAATCCGTTTTTATGTAAATAATCTGTTCTATTTAAAACAGTTCAGTTTAGCATGAGTACACAGTTTAAATGTCAAAAACATTTCTATTTCAAACTTTTCAAAAAGTTATATGTAACAATTCAGTTAAGTGTAAATACAATTCTAATGTCGAAAAACAGTTCTATTTCAAATAATTTAGTTAAGCAGTTTAAATGTAAGTACGGTTTAATTGTCAAAAACATTTCTATTTCAAGCTATTCAGTCTACTCAAACAATTCAGTTTAGTATAAGAATGCTGTTAGTTTTATTTAACCCATAGATAGGGCTCTATAAGGTGCTACCACTCCGGGCCAGAGTGGACCTAGGAGCGATGACAATAAAGAGGTACTCCGTATTCCCCAAAGCTCCAGCATTGCTGGAACCTCCCCATCAGATTGTTTAGTGTCATATCTAGAACACTCGTTGCGGGGGGGGGGGTTCTTACCCCTCAGCAGAGAAGCAGTCAGTTTATTCTACAGCCCCAGCCGACTGGGCAATCAAATTTAGGGTGTAAGTCATCTGAAGAGACGAAGATTATATTCTTCGTCGAAATAAATTTAATATGACAATTTAATCATGGTTGAGTTTTTCTCCAGTTTTATTGTATTTTTTCTGTATGGGAGTTATATTACATAAACCTGGATAGGGGGGAATATATAACAATAGCCATACATCGATCTCTCCTATGGATTTATATGAAATCCCTCATATATTCTATTCACGAATAATCTACACCCATCGTCTCCGGACGCCGACTTGATATATATATATATATATATATATATATATATATATATATATATATATATATATATATGAAAAAATAAGTGGAAAAGTGACTAAACCAAAACATAGTCATTGGATTCAATTAATTTTTCCTCTTTGATGAAATATTATTTTGTATTTGTTGTCTGTGTTTCGGTTAATCGATATTTCCACTTATTTTTTCACATCTTGTCAGATTATTCCAATCTATTAATTCTCTCTCTTTCTTTCTCTCTCTCTCTCTATATATATATATATATCATTCCCAATCAATTACCTCTTTTGATTAGTAGACAACATTTTTAGTCAGGCATTTATTTTTCAGTGGAAACTCACTTGTTTGGATCAAATAATTTTGATAGTTTCTTTTTTTCAAATGAACTTTCGTTTCATTGGATATATTTTATCATTCAACGTTTATTATTATTTTACGTGTTATTATTTTACGTCTGTTATTATTTTACGTCTTCTACCTCTGTTATTATTCTATGTCTGTTATTATCTATGTCTGTTATCATTTTATGTCTATTATTATCTACGAATGTTATAATCTTACGTCTGTTATTATTTTACGTCTTCTACCTCTGTTATTATTTTACGTCTGTTAGTATCTACGTTTATTATTATTTTACATCTGTTATCTACGTCTGTTTTTATTTTACATCTGTTATCATTTTACGTCTTTGACCGCTGTTATTATTTACGTCTGTTATTTACGTCTGTTATTATTTTACGTCTGTAGAAGACGTAAAATAATAACAGACGTAAATAACAGACGTTATTATTCTACGGCTGTTATTATTCTACATCTGTTATTATTTTACGTATGTTAGTATCTACGTCTGTTATTATTTTACATCTGTTATCTACGTCAACTATTATTATACATCTGTTATTATTTTACGTCTTCTACCTCTGTTATTATTCTACATCTGTTATTTTTTGCGTCTGTTATTATTTTATGTCTGTTATCATCAACGTCTATTATTATTTTACATCTGTTATTATTTTACGTCTTCTACCTCTGTTATTATTCTACATCTGTTATTTTTTGCATCTGTTATTATTTTACGTCTTCTTACCTCTGTTATTATTCTACATCTGCATTTACGTCTTCGATTATCAATGTCTGTTATTATTTTAAGTTAGTTATTCTATGTTATTATCATGTCTGTTATTATCATTTTACGCCTGTAATAATTCTACGTCTGTTCTTATTTTACGTCTTTTATTATTTTACGTCTATTTAGTATTCTAACTGTTAATATTCTACGTCTGTTTTTATTTTACATCTGTTATCATTTTACGACTTTGACCGCTGTTATTATTTACGTCTGTTATTTACGTCTGCTATTATTTTAACGTCTTCTACCTCAGTTATTATTCTACTTTTGTTATTATTTCACGTCTGTAATTATCAACATCGGTTATTATTCTATCTGTTATTATTTAACGTCTATGAATATTTTACGTTTTATATTATTCTAACGTCAATTATTATTTTACATCTGTTATCATTCTACGTATGTTATTATTTTACATCTGTTTTTATTCTACGTCTGTTATCATTTTACATCTGTTATCATTTTACATCTGTTATTATTTTACGTCTATTATTACGTTTTATTAGATTATTTTTTATTAAATTATTTTTTAATAAATTATTTTTTAAATTGTTAAAAACATTTCTATTATGTATTTTTTTATTATTTTCTTTATTATTTTTAATTATTTCATGTTATTATTCTACGTCTGTTATTATTTTCATTAGTTTTTTTTTTTTTGTTTTGTTATTATTTCACATCTATTATTATTTTACGTCTATTTGTTATTTTTTTATTATTCTACATCTGTTATTATTTTCATTAGTTTTTTTTTTGTTTTGTTATTATTTCACATCTATTATTATTCTACGTCTATTTGTTATTTTTTTTATTATTCTACATCTGTTATCATTCTACGTCTGTTATTATTTTACATCTGTTATTATTTTACGTCAATTGATGTATTATTATTTTTTTGATTATTTTACATCTGTTATTATTCTACATCTGTTATTATTCTACCGCTGTTATTATTTTACGTTTATTAGTTATTTTTTTATTATTTTTTATTATTTTACATCTGTTATTATTCTACGTCTGTTATTATTTTACATCTGTTATTATTCTACCGCTGTTATTATTTTACGTTTATTAGTTATTTTTAATTATTTTTTTATTATTTTACATCTGTTATCAATCTACATCTGTTATTATTATCTGTTAAAAAAATAATTATTATTATCTGTTAAAAAAATAATTAAAAAATAACTATTAGACCTAAAATAGGTCTAATAGTTATTTTTTAGTTATTTTTTTTATTATTTTACATCTGTTATCAATCGACATCTGTTATTATTCTACGTCTGTTATTATTTTGCGTCTATTAGTTATTTTTTAATTATTTTTATTATTTTATATCTGTTATTATTTTACGTCTATTTTTTTTTATTTTTTATATTACGTCTATTTTTTTATTATTTTATTATATTACGTCTGTTATTATTTTACGTTTATTTTTTTTATTATTTTACATCTGTTATTATTTTACGTCTATTAGTTATTTTTTAATCATTTTTTTTACGTCTACGAGTATTTTATGTCTATTTTACGTCTATTATAATTTACTTAGCTTTTTTAATAAAGTTCTGTAAGGTAACAATTAGACCGAAAAATAATCATAAAAGGAAAACAAGACACGACACTTCAACAAAACGATTTATTCATAAAAATATAAAGTACAAGCGTGGTACAAAGAGTAGTGAGTAAAATGTAATGAAAAACGTGAGTTGTTAAGAAATTATTAAATGAACTTAAAAATACTCCAAAATAATATGCCGGCGAACTTAACTTGTCACTTGGATTGTTAAGTGTCTCTTGCTTCTGTGGTTTGACCTTACGTAGGCTGCAGCCCTTATAAGTCGCTGGAGTTGTAACGCCTTACTTGGACGGCCTGCAGCGTGTGGAAGAGTGCGATAGTTCTCTGTGTTTGTATTTGGACCCTAAAACAGAACCTAATATCGTGTGTCTTGGGGTTTATGGCATATCAACCTTTGTAGGTTATTTAACGCCAAATCCGTTTTTATGAAAATAGTTCTATTTTAAACAACCCAGTTCAGCGTAAGTACGCAGTTTAAATGTAAGTACAGTTTAATTGTAAAAAACATTTCTATTTCAAGCTATTCAGTTTCATCAAGCAGGTCTAATTCAGCTAATTCAGTTCAGTATAAGTACATATTTTGTTTACACACAGTTAAATGTCATAACAGTTCTATATTAAACAATTCAGTTTAGTGCAAGTACAGTTTCAATGTCAAAAACAGTTCCATTTCAAATTATTCAATTTAGCATAAGCACGCAGTTTAAATGTAAGTACGGTTTAATTGTCAAAAAATTTCTATTTCAAGCAATTCAGTTTAGCATAAGCATGTTCTATTTAACCAATTATATAGGGCCCTCTCAGGTGCTACCTTGCCGGGCCAGAGTGGACCAGGGAGCAATGGCAATAAAGGGGTACTCCGTATTCCCCAAGGCCCCAGCATTACTGGAACATCACCATCAGAGTGTTTAGTGTCAAATTCAGGACACTCATTGGTGGGGGTCTCACCCCTCTGTAGAGGTACAGTCGGTGTATTCTACAGCCCCGCTGACTAGGCAAATAGAATTAGTGTTAAATAGCAATACTTGGAACCACTTCACTGTATGAAAAAAATGATAGACATGAAGAATTATTAGTGTTAGGTAAGAATAATTGAAACCATTTAGCATTATGCAAAGGGTGTCCTCGGGATCATCTAAAAATGTTATTAACAAAATGTATTTACCAATAGTATATATTTAATATAACCTAACGTGGTTGATATGCCATAAAACCTAAACAAACCAAATCATATATATCTAATATATATGTATAAAGAGGATTTGTCATTAAATAACCTACAATAGTTGATATGCCATAAAAGCCAACCAAACCAAATCATATATATTTAATATATATGTATAAAGAGGATTTGGGATTAAATAACCTACAATGGTTGATATGCTATAAAACCCAACCAAACCAAATCATATATATTTGATATATATGTATAAAGAGGATTTGGGATTAAATAACCTACAATGGTTGATATGCCATATAACCCAACCAAACCAAATCATATATATTTAATATATACGTATAAAGAGGATTTGGCATTAAATAACCTACAGTGGTTGATATGCCATAAAACCCAACCAAACCAAATTATATATATTTGATATATATGTATAAAGAGGATTTGGCATTAAATAACCTACAATGGTTCATATGACATAAAACCCAACCAAACCAAATCATATATATTTAATGTATATGTATAAAGGGGATTTGGCATTAAATAACCTACTGTGGTTTATATGCCATAAAATCAAACCAAACCAAATTATATATATTTGATATATACGTATAAAGAGGATTAGGCATTAAATAATCAATGGTTGATATGCCATGAAACCCGACCAAACCCAATCCTATATATTTAATATATATGTATAAAGAGGATTTGGCATTAAATAACCTACAATGGTTGATATGTCATGAAACCCGACCAAACCAAACCAGGCAGTGAAAGAAGGTGTGCGCGAACGACTTCTCTATATGACTACGCCGGACGAACTCAGCTGAAATAGCCAGACACGCTGAGAAAAGTCTCTTGTCGATCCAGAGGGTGCTTCGAATCACTAGCTGGATAAATGATGCCTCGTCAATACTGAGATGCCACATCCTGGGAGCCGACGGCCACAACAAACAACCCTCCGTCTTCGTCACACTGGGCTCCTCGATCAAGTAGTCTCGAACAACCTTCCCTCACTAATATTCCATGTAATGCCCACTCGATAACGACCGGCTGTCAAAGAGACAGGTCTGCAACGGAGAGAAAACTTAAAGCCAGTTGACATTCGCAATGAAAAGGACACTCGTTTCTGGGCAATCAGCTAGCCGCCCCATTAATCGAAACAAATCCAGCAATGAAAGTTTTGGTCAAATCCAGCTCCAGAGAAAATAAAAAAACCGTGGTCAACCCGATCTAAGACCTAGGACCGAGTTAAACTAATCAGCGCAGCATTACCGTCGACTTTTTGTATGATCGTGCGAACCAATTGAAGGCTCTCCTGGATAGTTTTACCCTTAACAGCGCAACACTGTTCGGACCGAACAGACTAAGCAAGGTAGTCTGCAAGCAGTCTGCCAAGAACTTCGCCAAAATCTTTGTCAAGGTTTTTATATCCTTTATAAGAGAGAAAATTACTGATCCTGTAATTTCACTGTACCTCTAGTGAAGCGTTGAAAATGTTTTGTTTGCTAGGGTTTTATGGCATATCAATCTATATTAATTTACCAATCATACGTATATTCATTTAAATGGTACTGCCCCTTTTACATAAGAATACTTGAAGTAATTTAACAGTGTGAAAAAGAATGAGCTCAGGCTCTTGTAAATATATATATATACGAAATGAGTTTACAAATCATATACATTTGATATATAAATCATGTTTTCATTTAAATTTAAAAATATGATTTAGTACTAAATAACCTACAATGGTTGATATGCCATAAAACCCAACCCAACCAAATCATATATATTCAATATATATATGTATAAAGAGGATTTGGCTTTAAATAACCAACAGAGGCTGGTATGTCATAAAACCCAACCAAAGAAAATCATATTTATTTAATACATATGTATAAAGAGGATTTAGTATTAAATAACCTACAATGGTTGATTTGCCATAAAACCCAATCAAACCAAA
>CAUZXS010003012.1:60000-72500 GCA_963585895.1 Sepioteuthis lessoniana | reverse complement strand
TAAAACTCCGCTTAAAAATTGACCTTGTGTCATATCCTGTCCGAGCGGAGGGGTTGGTCAATAGAATTACACGGATGTGTCGAGAGGGCGTTACTCCTTTCCCTGGATTTCTCCACTTTACCCCTGATCCATGCCTTATTATGCTGAGTGTTTAGCAAGGAGGTACCAAGTACAATTTTTTGAGTCTTTGGGGTGGCACGACCTGGGATTGAACCCCGGTCTACCAAGCCTTTGGCTAACACTCTAACTGCTAGGCCAATGGACCGGAAAAGTTCTGCTCAAAAATTTGTCAATAGAGCAGACAGGGCTCTTTAGCCTTGGCGGGCAACCAGTCTAGAAGAAAGACTCTGCATTTAAAACAGCTGAACTCCACTTAAAAATTAACCACATTACGTCACATCTTGCCCTTGACAGAGGGGTTGGGTAAATGCATAAGACTGTGATGAACAATTGAGAAAATAGAAAATTGATACTGCTATTGGTTCGAAATTCTATCCGAAACAGCATCATTCCAACGAAACAGGAAATGAGCATTAAAAGCTCTGTGTAGCGCTTACCAAGTCTTAAAGCTTTCAACAGCAAATACACCGTGCAAACCGTTCCAAGCCATCAAATCTACAAAAAAACAAAAAACAAAAAAATATTAGTAAGCCGTGGTTTCCATTGCCACTTGCCTAAGTGAACTTGAACCACGGAGGTGACAGTTTGAAATGTGTGAGATATTTCTTCCATATTCTGTAAAAGATTTTTTTAATTCTGAACCAAAAGTCTCTACGGTTCCAGGTGAGCATTGTCAGACGATAGCGGTTTCAAATCCTACCCAAGCCGGCCAGAGGTTTACTTGGTCAAAAACGTGGTGCGATAGACAACAACTATGGAAGGCAGTAATTACTGAGGATACGGTTACAAGACTCAGTATTCCTATCCGAGGTCGCGGTAAATCACCTGAAGAAGGACAGAGGTGAAATTTGGCCGAAACGTAGTGAAAGAAGAAACAACACAAAAACTACCAAGATGAGGAAAAAAAGTCCGCAATAAATAAAAATTAATTCTCAGATTAAGAAGCCTCATCACAAAATGATTCCAATTAAAGACAAGTACAAAAAAAAAAAAAAGATTTTTTATATTATCATTTTTCGTTGGTTATATCTTATCCTTCGGTTTAGTTAGGCTGAGAACCATTCGGCTTAGTGCACGGGAAGATGCAGACATTAAAGCAGGTGTACACGCTCGCGCGGGGAGGATGTGACAATCACAGATGTCATAATAAAAACCCCGGATAGGAAATAGGACTGGGGATGTGAATGACGTCATTACCGGAAGCGATGGACTGAGATTCTTTGGGTACTTTGAAAAAAGCAGTTAGTTGAGATTTGTGACTGGACGAAGCGTGTTCTGATTCGAATCTGGGCGAGGCCAGTCCAGTTGTTTGCTGCGGGATGCGCGCGCATTTGTTGGGTCAGTGAGTTGAGAGCTGCCGCTGAACGAACAGTCAACATAGTAAAAATTGTGTGTGTCTCTCTCTCTCTTCGTGTCGAAAACCTAAAAGTCAAGAAGGTAATAAAAGTGTCGTACCTGAACTACCGAGAGTCGTCAGTGTTTCGAGTGTTTTTCGGATTCCTATGCATATGAACGTTTTACATATATTTTACATATGCATATGTAATGTTATAAAATAAGCTAACCTCGAAACCAAATAAAATAAAGATGGCGACCTTAGTCGAGGGTGACCTGAAGGCTCCCTTGACAATAACTACTACACCAAGGTGTAGGGGAGGGAGCCACTCTTTTCCCTGGATTGCTCCACTTTACCTTTGATCCTTACCTTATTGTACTGAGTGCTTAGCAAAGCGGCATCAAGTACCATTTTTTGGAGTCTTTAGTAAGATTGAACCCCGGTCTCCTGGACCATTGGTGAACAATCTACTCAGTTGTGTATAAATTATCAATCTCTCCCTCATATATATATATAAGAATTATAAATATTAGTTTAGTTTGATTTATTATCCTTGCTCTCTCTGTTTTGAATGATTTTATGAATGTATATATCATCATCATCATCATGTCGTGCCGCTAGCACGGATATCCCTGACCCTCTCTCGCCACTTTTCCCTATCGTTCATCGCCTCAGGCAGGTCTTCAGGGGTACATCCCGTATCCTCACATAGCTGCTGTATGTATGTTCGAGCCGGTCGTCCTGCTTTTGCTTGGCATATTTCTTTAAGAAAAAAACAAAACCGGTCCCATTAGGATTATAAATTTATTTCCATCCTGTTATGTGTTTTTGATAAAATCAAAAAACACGAAAAAAATTAACAGGACTTCTTCAGATCTTATGGATAAAAAAAAAACTATATATAAATCTATAAATGTGTGTGTGTGTTAGAAATTTCTATATAAAGTCATATTTCTTTTTTTTTTTTTAACTAAAGTTGCAAGGATTTTGTTTCTCAAAAATGTGTTTATCCATATCCACAAATAGGTTTTATTTTTAATCGATTGCTAAAACACTTTTTATTCGTTTTTCTTTTTTTTATATGACCTGCTTTTTTTTTCTTTTTTTTTTTTTTTCCTTTTTTGTTGCATTCTAATCTGAGCATCCTATTCTACAAGAAAAAAAAAATGCACTAAAATCAACATTTTAAAGCCTCTACTGTCATGAATGTATTAAATGTTCATTTCTCTCAATTGGTCCGAATTGGTCAATTTTTTAAGTGGGCGGGGGGAGAAAGAAAAAAAAAAATAAAATCACCATTTTAAATTTTGTTGAAAAATGTACTTTAAATTGCGCTTTATTAAGTGATATTTTAAAGACACGTGGGGGGGTGTCCTTGTGGTGTAATGGTTAACGCGGTGGACTGCGGAATCGTAGTATACAAGTTCGAACTCCAATCGCGCTATTACGTTCACTTTCGGGTAATTATTCTTGGGAAAGGTATGAACCCCCTTATCCTCCCAGCTGTGGGTTAAAAAGAACTGCGACTGTTCTTCTCGGAGAATGGTTTTGGCATTACATAACCTACAAAGGTTGATATTGTACCATAGCCATGATATGGCTATGTGTGAAACGTACATCGAATGTCCAAAAAGATAGGAATCTCGAAACACGAAAAACACTTACGACTTCTTAGTTCAGGTACGAAACTTTTTATTACCTTTGAGTTTAAAGGTTCTTCGACATAAGGAGAGAGATACACATTCTTTCTATTCTGGCAGAAAGATGTGTGATTAAAACATGTATGATGAAAACATGTGTGATGAAAAATCATGTGTTATTAAAAGATGTGTGATGAAAAATCATCTGCCCCCACCCCATCTCGTGCGACACCTGCCCAAGGCCTGCGCGATCAAGCGAAAGTCAACCGTCTTCTCCCGAGGCAGGTCTCAACTCAACTAACTTTCTTCAAAATTCCCAAAATCCTCCGCGGGCTTCCGGTGCGTGACGTCATTCGCACTTGCTAGCCCCGTTTCCCACCTCGGGCTATTGTGACATCTCTGAGTGACACGTCCGCTCCGCGTGCGCTCACGTGAACACCTGTGTTAATGTTTCACCTAAGTAATCCATGCACTGAGCCGAAAGGTTCTCAGCCTAACTAAACCCAAAGGCATGAAACGAAATCCCTCGGCCATGGTATTACAATATGCCATTA
The DNA here is from genome assembly GCA_963585895.1 of Sepioteuthis lessoniana. NCBI lineage: Eukaryota > Metazoa > Mollusca > Cephalopoda > Myopsida > Loliginidae > Sepioteuthis > Sepioteuthis lessoniana. The sequence goes on along the minus strand of CAUZXS010003012.1, from coordinate 68,850 downwards.
ATCAAAGAAACAAAAGACTCGTTTTTATCTGTCTATTCTAATAATCAACTTTCTTTAGTTGCATTATAATTCTTTCATAGAATTCTACCAAAAACAATAAAAAAAATAATCAACTGTTTAGATGTTGTCGAGAAAAGGTACAATATCTTAGATATTTTACGCCCTAAGCCAAGGATGTTTTAATCACACATCTTTCTGGCAATTCTTCGAACTATCTATTTTCTTGGGTAACATTGTAATCTACGCATCCTGCTCACCTAAAAAAGAGCAAAATAAACCCAGTAAAATCAACATTTTAAATTTTATTGACGAATAAATAGGCAAGCTCTTTTGTTTTAACAAAGAAAAACAAAAACAAAAAAAAAAAAGAATCTTTACATTTTTTACCGATGAAATATTTGTGACTTTGTATATTCCCGTTTTGTTTTTATTTCTTATCTTATATTTTTGTGTGTGTGGGGGGGTGGAAAGGAGAGGGTTCTTATTTCTTTTTTTTGTTTTCACAATTTTCGGTTATCCATTTTACTTACATCAATTATTCTTTCTTTCTTTCTTTCTTTCTTTTTCTTTGAGGTATATGTGGAGATTTATATATAAATTATTGTCCTTGATATTGTTTCAGAATCATATATTCATATTCATATATCTTGTCTGGGATTTTAAAAGTAGATAAATTATAATATATTCTTTTTTTTTTTTCTGAAAAATGTGTTTTGTCATCGAAGATATAAATTTAACAACGTTTTCACTTAACTTTCTTCAATAGTCATTATTATTCACACAAACGCACATACTCGTGTATAAGTCGGTGCTTTATTTATATTCGAAGTCATTCATTGTTAACGTGTCTGATATATCTTAATAGAGCATGATATGACACAAGGCCAATTTTTGAGCAATTGAACAGATTTTAAATTCAGAGTTTTTCTTCTCCTAAAGAGGTTGCCGTACTAAGGTTAAAGAGTCCGGTTTTCCCTATTATTTACTCGTAGTTGGTGGGAGAAGGGTTGGATTTATGCTATTTCTCAACGGCATAAGCGCTATATGAGATAGAAACAAACTCTGAGAATAAATTCTTTATTTATTACAGACTTTTTGTCCTCATCTCGGTAGTTTTTGCGTTGTTTCTTCTTCACTACGTTTCGGCCAAATTTCACCTCTGACCTTCTTCAGGTGATTTTTACCGCGACCTCGGATAGGAATGCCGAGTCTTGTAACCGCATCCCCAGTAATTACTGCCTTCCATAGTTGTTGTCTATCGCACCACGTTTTTGACCAAGTAAACCTCTGGCCAGCTTGGGTAGGAATTGAAACTGCTATCTTCTGACAATGCTCACCTGGAACCGTAGAGACTCAACGCCTCTATCCGCTGCACCACGGGCCCCGAGGTCGCGGTTAATCACCTGAAGAAGACCAGAGGTGAAATTTGGCCGAAACATAGTGAAGAAGAAACTACTCAAAAACTACCAAGATAAGGACAAAAAGTCCGTAAGAAATAAAAAATTAATTCTCAGATTAAGAAGCCTCATCTCAAAATGATTCCAGTTAAAAGAAAGAAACAACCTCGTCTAGGACTTGAACTCGGGTCACTGTATCCATTTCCTACGCCTCCTGTTTTGACATACCTGGTGTTTTTTTGGGGGGGGGGCTTTTTTTTTTGCTTTTTGCTTTTTTTGTCCTTTTTTTTTTTGTTTTTAGCTCTCTCTTTTTTGTCTTGACTCAAAAATACTAAACAAATTAATTCTTCAAAAAGGTTACCTTGACTTAGGAGGGTTGTGTATTGCCCGTCTGGTCAGACTCCTGTTAAAATCTAAAAGTTTTAATGATTTAATCCATGTGAAATAACTTTACAGGGGTGGAGGGGGAAGTTTTAAAACAAAATGAGGATAGCAATGAAGAATAAACTAAAATTGACTCACAGAAATTCCGCCCATTTGAAAAGTGAGTCAATATATCAGAAAGTGACTGAGGGATTTTGTGAAGGGGTGAGTGGGCGAATGAATTGTTCAAAGGGCACCTCTGGTGGTGTAACAGTTAGCAAGCTAGACGAGCAGACCTACACGAGTGAGTTCGAGTCTCATTGGGTGCCCCATTCATTCGGCCTTTGCCACATCAAAGCAAAAGCGCTTTGTAAATTACTAAAAGTTGTATGGTTATAAAAGAGAAAAGAAGTGGAGGAGAAAATCTGAGGGGGACGAAAGAAGTTATTTACTAAACTTGGCTTATTTATGATGATGTTGAACGGTACAAGGAACTGGTCGGGTGCGTCCTGGTTCCGCTGACTGTCAGTCGAGGTCGTCTCACATGGATTCCGGTAAGCCGGCATTCATGTCAGGCGCGCAAAGACTGGCATTCTCGAGCTTAGTAAATTACTACATTGAATCTATCGATGTCATCTTTCAGGTGTAAGATCTTGTGCAACGTCGACAGTTTTCTTTGTTTTATGGTCCATTTGTCCGAGGTCTTCTCTGGTCCAGTTTAAGGAGGATCCAGAATACTGTTTGTTTAGTTTCAAGACGTTTTCTTGTTCTCCTGAGGTATTCCTTTTTTTTTTCTTTCAATTCTATTTGCTTGATACTGTCTGCTTCCAATATTCTTTGGTATAATGGTTAGAGTGTTTGCCAATGGCCCGGGAGACTTGGGTTCGATCCCAGGTCGAGTCATACCAAAGACTTAAAAAATGGTACATGATGCGTCCTTGCTTATCCCTCAGCATTATGAGGTAAAGATCAAGGATAAAGTGGAGCAATCCAGGGAAAGGAGTAGCGCCCTCTCCTACACCTTGGTGTAGTAGCTATGGGAAAGGGAGCCTTTGGGTCACCCTCGACTAAGGTCGCCAACTTTACTATTTCTACTTAACTTTTTCTCTGCGTGATTTGATTCCTTCCAGATAGTTCACTTCTATTTCTTCGAGTATTTCTCGTTATTATAAGCATCGCGCATTTTTCACCGTCCACAAAACCATTGGAGCCGGGTTTTTTTCTAACAAACTGCTTTGATATTATTGGGAGATGAATCTAGCCTTGACCAGTAGAATGAAGTATAGTTTTATTTTTCTTTGCAAAAAAAGATACGAATTAATAAAAATTCTACGTGTTCTACTCAACGTTATATTGGGTTTAAACTTACAGGAGAGACTTACAAAGTAAAACACAAAACTAGTTTCAATGGTGTCGCAATCAATACTAAATTCTATTATATCTTGCCTTAGATTCTAAAAATTTGTGTACAGATTCTTTTTCATTTATATTAAAAAATCTAAATATCATCGATCTACATGGGTTGGTTTATTTCTTCCAGGGTTTTTTGTTTCACCATCTCCATGCTTCACAGCTTTTTTAGGAACCATTCCAAGGGCACCAACTATTATTTGTATTAACGTCTTTTCCATGCTTCCCAGCTTTTTTAGGGACCATTCCAAGGGCACCATCTATTATTTGTATTAACGTCTTCTCCACGCTTCCCAGCTTTTTTAGGGACCATTCCAAGGGCACCAACTATTATTTGTATTAACGTCTTTTCCATGCTTCCCAGCTTTTTTAGGGACCATTCTAAAGGTACCAACTATTATTTGTATTAACGTCTTTTCCATGCTTCCCAGCTTTTTTAGGGACCATTCCAAGGTCACTAACTATTATTTGTATTAACGTCTTTTCCATGCTTCCCAGCTTTTTTAGGGACCATTCTAAAGGTACCAACTATTATTTGTATTAACGTCTTTTCCATGCTTCCCAGCTTTTTTAGGGACCATTCTAAAGGTACCAACTATTATTTGTAATAACGTTTTCTCCATGCTTCCCAGCTTTTTTAGCTTTCCAAGTATTTGTCTATGTTTTGGAGAAATTTTCTCTGTTTTCTAAGGTCCCTTTTTCCTACCCTTTATTTAATCTCTGTTTATTATTGTATGGTTCCAATATTCCCAGACATACCTAGTTTTTCTTTTCTTTTGGGTTTCTGATTGGTTAGTTATATTCTTTCTGTTATTTTCTTTTTTGACACATTTTTCAACTCCAAATACCATTCGCTGTCGATTCTTATAGTTTCTTAAGGAATTCTGGTCCTTTTTAATTTTTGTTAAATAATCTTATCATCCATATATATATATATATATATATAAGGAGGTTTATCTTTTGCTGCGACTTTGTAAATTTGTAGCCTCCTTTAGTATACAATTCAACGTGATTATTTCTATTCAAAAAAGCTAGTAGCGATAAAGAGTCTCTCTTGAAGATACCTCAATGGATTTTTATCTCTGCTAAGGTTTCTTTTCTCGTTGCTAGATCTATTATTCAGTTTTCCATAGGTCTCTTGGTGAAGTTTACGACTTCCTCAAAGATTTGAAACATTTTCAAACATTCTATTATCCATGTTCGTTGGATGATGTCGTATACTTTTCTGTAATCTAACCATTCTATGGCTACATTTATCTTTCTTGTCTTTACCGCCTTTAGAATGTGTTGGTTGATAATTTATCATAAGTGTGTGTGCTTGTGTCTGCCTCTCCCTCACTCTCTCTCTCTCTCTCTCTCTCTCTCACACACACACACATTGTTTCTTTGTCTATCTGGGTAAGTGATGCCGAGTTGGCTGTGGCTTTAGAATATGCCGACTACGTCTCTGCAGACTGGCAAGACCCTCTTCCTTCAAAGGGTGTCCCGGATCAGACACGAAACAATTAGATAGTGAGACTCCATATCGGAGGTTTCGGTGAATGTTAAGTACATCTTCATTGCCATTAGTCTCCGGTCTACTCTGACCCGGAGTGGTAGTACCTGAGTCGAATACAATTATTAGATGTAAATAACAATAGTTGAAATGATTTAACTGTGTGCAAATACTAGTTGTTGGCGACCGTAGTCGAGAGCGACCAGAAGGCTCCCTTTTCAATAGCTACTACACCGAGGTGTAGAGGAGGGCGCTACCCCTTTCTCTGGATTACTCCACTTTACACTCGATACGTACCTTATATTGCTGAGTGTTAAGCAAGGAGGTATCAAGTACCATTTTTAAAATCTTCGGTATGACTCGACCTGGGATTGAACCCAGGTCTCACAGACCATCGGCGAACACACTACCCACCACTAGGTCGATGGGCCGGTTGCAGATAGACACTATAAACACGTAAAACCATTTCACTGTGCGCAAACAAATATGCTCGAACTCGTTTAAATATAGTGTAAACTAAAAACTATTCTCTTAGAACTATATATATATATATATATATATATATAAGGTTAGCCGACCGAGGTCGAGGATGACCCGAAGATTACCTTTAAAATATCTACTACAGTGCGATGTACCGAAACGCGCTCCTTTTTTTCAAGGATTGCTCGACTTTACCCTTGATATGTACCTTATAATTCTGAGTGTTAAGTAAAAAGGCATCAAGTATCATTTTTTGAGTCTTTGGTATGACTCTGTCTAGGATTGAATCCCAGTTTATTGGGCCACGGGTGAACACTCACCATTATGCCAGTGAGCCGATATATATATATATATATATATATATATATAATTAGGCATTAAATAACCTACAAAGGTTGATATGCCATAAAACCCAACCAAACCAAATCATATATATTTAATATATATGTATATATATATGTATAAAGTGGGTTTGGCATTAAATAACCTGCAATGGTTGATATGTCATAAAACCCAACCAAACCAAATCATATATATTTAATATATATGAATAAAGAGGATTTGACATTAAATAACCCACAGTGGTTGATATGCCATAAAACCCAACCAAACCGAATTATATATATTTAATATATATGTATAAAGTGGGTTTGGCATTAAATAACCTACAAAGGTTGATATGCTATAAACCCAACCAAATCAAATCTTATGTATTTAATATATATGTATAAAGAGGATTTGGCATTGAATAACCCACAATGGCTGATATGCCATAAAACCCAACAAACCAATCAATTTGTGTTTGTCCCATTGAATTTCCCTAATTACGTTTCTTAAACGCTAGGATGTTTTATTGCAAAATAAAGTGTCTTTTATCGTAAGCACATAGAAATATCGGCTAGATGTGTAGGATATAAATAGACAAACGTTAGATAGATAGATAGATAGATAGATAACAAACTGACAGAAATAAATATGAATAGTGAAATTGAAATCGGTTGTTTTAGGTATATATATATATATATATATATATATTTAATTTATGAAATATAGACTGCAACCATGTGTTTCATAGAGTTTTGTGCAAAGCAACAATCATCAAACAGTTAAAACTCCATGAAACCCAGGGTCGCAGTCTATAATCCATGAATTATATATATATATATATGTATTTATTTACTATTATTATATAATAACTCTATCCCAGATATTGAACACTCTCCATATTATATTGCACTTGGTTTGACACATACACAGAAAGTGATTTATTGACAACCAACACTCTTATAATATATATATATATATATATATATATATATATAATAAGTATATATATATATATATATATCGAGCGCTAGAATATGAATCGAGCACAAGTATATGGAATAATAAAAACTGAAATAAGAATTTGAAATCTTTTTTTGGACTTATTCATTTTAGAATATAAATACATTCAAAAAGTGTTACGCCTCTCCCAGAAAAAAGAATGCGGCTGATTGCCTTTGTTGTGGCCAAATACTACCACTTCTTATATATAATATAATAATAACAAATAATATATATTAGATATATATATATATATTTTCTTCATGGAATTATTATTTATCATTATCATTATTATTATTATTATATAATAGCTCTATCTTAGATATTGAGCACTCTCCATATTATATTGCCCTTGGTTCGACACATATCCACAAAGTGATTTAGTGACAACTAATACACTTATAATATATATATATATATATATATATATATATATATATATATATATATATAATTATTAAATCAGAGATTGTAGATAGTTTAATTAACTATGAAAATAGGATTAATTTAAGTTCGGTTTCTTTGGTTTAATGTCATATCAACCTCTGCGGGTTATTTAATGCCAAGGCCATTCTCCTAGAAGAACAGTAGTGGTGCTATTTAAACCATAGCAGGGAGGATTAGGGGGTTTATACCTTTCCCAAGTGTATTTGACCGAAAGTGAACGTGATAGCGCGACTGGAGTACGAACTCGCGTACTACAATTCCGCAGTCCATCGCTTTAACCATTTCACCACGAGGACACCCTATTAAGTTAAGATTTGAGGTGAAATGAATAAAATAAAACAGGAACCCACCATGTGAGGTGGACGTGTGTACGTTTCAGTGAAATGGAACTGATTAAATAGGCACGAAGATGAATTTTGATTTAAAAATTTAAAAATCTAAAAATTTTAAATTTAAGATAAGGATTACTGTAATCTTTGTTTTTGGTTAATAGGAATTGTTGTAATACCTTAAATTATAGTTAAATCTGAAGAATTATATTAAAATGCAAGTTAAAATGTAAAAAAATTTATAGTAGAAAGTGAAGTTGAACCTACGTCTAGTTACTTTATTGAGATCCCGACCGGTAACAAAAGAAAAACCGGAAGTGGGCGATATGGGGAGGAAACTCTTTACCCCTTATCAACCCCTCCGATCCTTCACTCCTGTGTCCATTCCGGCGGTATTAATAATATCCATTGGTTCTAAAGAAGTCCTGTTAAATTTGGAGTTATAGATTCATATCAATACCCATAGCAGGATGGAAATAAATTTATAAACCTAATGTGACCGGATTTTGTTTTTCGTAAAGGTATATATATATATATATATATATATATATATATATATATATACGGTTTATCTACGGTTGCCTTGGCTTCGTGATGTGAGTAACAGATTCGCTGGACAAATCTCCTGATGTGCACAATCTTTTTTCTGACCCCCCAAGTGCTGTTTTTCACGCTAAAACCATAATGACATCTAGTCGAAATGATGTTCTTCTCCTCCATCATAACAGTTCTTTAATTTATTCATTTAAATATAATTGCGGAGAGCAATACATTGGGAGAACCAACCAACGCCTAGATGTTCGAATTAAGCAGCCGGTGCCTACAAGAATTCGTGAGGGGAAATTGGCTTGCGGATGAAATAATAACACATACGGGTCAGCGATTGCTGAAGATCTTATAAATAATAGTAATGGCGACTTCTCTTACAGTGATGACTTGCTCATCCTCTTGAGCTAGTCACCGTCGGATTTTCATTTAAAAGTCCTGGAGATCGTTCATATTATCACTTATAAAACGTCTCTCCGTAAACAGAGACTGGTTACTGGGTTTGAATTTGATTATCGTTTGAATTTACCCTCACCCCACTTTTTTTTCCTTTTCCCTCGTGACAAATTCCCCCACCACCGCCACCTTCTTTCTTAATTGTTTATCCTTGATAAAGGTTGGGGTCAGCGAGGAGTGAAACCGATCGACCTTCATATTTTAATATTTTAGCATGAATAAAATGTCTCTTTTGGGCTGTTATTGGATTTTTTAATAATAGATCTGACTAACCTATGATACGCCGATTAAAAAGGAATTGAGATATCTGAATTCACAGAAATGAGTAAATAGACTGAGATATGAACACATAGAGATTGAGCTGTTTATATATATACATATATATATATATATATATATATATATATATATGTATTAGTATTATTTGGTCCAGTTAAACCGGAGTTTGGGGTAATTCCATCAGGACAAGAAAACTATTCAAAAGTGAACATTTAAATTTTCCAAGAGCTCAATGTAACAGATATTACAGAGCAATAATTTCATTAAGAAAAAACAATAAACCGGTCACATTAGGATTATAAATTTATTTCCATCCTGTTAT
>CAUZXS010003012.1:15000-55000 GCA_963585895.1 Sepioteuthis lessoniana | reverse complement strand
AATCTTCTGGGGTCATTTTTTCTTTTTATTTACTTTTGACTGTTTAACAAAAAGATTATCAGCAAGTTATTAAGTCCGAAACTGAACGATTGAATAAAGTCTTTTTCAGCTGGGGGGAGTCCTCGTGGTGTAATGTTTAAAGCGCTGTACTGCGGAATCGTAGTAAGCGAGTTCGAATTCCCGTCGTGGTATTATGTTCACTTTCGGGCAAATACCATTGGTAAAGGTATGAACCCCCTTATCCTCCCAGATATGGGCTAAATAGTACCACTACTGTTCTTCTAGGAGAATGGCTTTGGCATTAAATAACATACAAAGGTTGATATGCCATTAAACAAAGAAACCAAACCAAACCAAACCAAACTAAGCCAAACCAAAGACTTATTCAATACCGTGTTGAAAAGAAATATTCAGTTGACTTGAAGTGTAGAATACGCAGACGGTATCTTTGCAAAGGGTGGGTGGACAGACCCCACCCACGAATGTCCTGATAAGGCGATAAATCTGATGATGAGGCTCCATTCCTGAACTTCCTCCTGGGGCTGTAGAATACACCGACTGCAACTCTGCGGAGAGGTAAGACCCGCTCCCAACGAGTGTGCTGGATATGACATAAAACAATCTGATTGTGAGGTTCCAGTAACGCTAGAGATTTGGGGAATGTGGAGTACTCATTTATTGCCATTTCTCCCTGGCTACTCTGACCCGTAGTGGTCGTACCTGTAAGGGCCCCATCTATGGACCGAATAGAACAGTTCAGTATTTTACTAGGGTTTATTATTGCTTACTTGAAACCATACAGCAATGTACAAATTATTTGTATTAGATAGGAATTCTTGGTATAAAACTATAGCCATGCCAGTAACTATTTAACTGTGTGCCAACAACAAATAGCATTAATCACAACCATTAAACTGTGTGCGAACGAAGGAGTAATGTTGAATAGAATTATTAGTGTCAAATAGCAAAATTTGAAAACATTTCATTATGTTCGCTTACAAATGTCATCTACGAACTATTCGTTTACAAATTATATATACATGAACATGATTTGGCATGAAATAACCTAACTTGAAACCATTTAACTATGGGCAAACAAATGAGCTCTTGGTTTGGTTTGTTTTGGTTTCTTTGTTTAATGGCATATCAACTCTTTGTAGGTTATTTAATGTCAAAGCCATTCTCCCAAAAGAACAGTAGTGGTACTATTTAACCCATAGCTGGGAGGATAAGAGGGTTCGTACCTTTCCCCAAGTTTATTTGCCCAAAAGTGAACGTAATAGCGCGACTGGAGAACGAACTGGCTTACTACGATTCCACAGTCCATCGCTTTAACCATTACACGAGGACACCCCCAAATGAGCTTACAAATGTTATCAACAAACTATTCGATTACAAATCATATATACATGAACATGATTTGGCATGAAATAACCTACAAGAGTTGATATGCCATTAAACTCAATTTTAACCAACCATATGTGAGCTAACAAAACTAACAATATTTGAAACCATTTGTGAAAACAAATGACCTCTGGCTAGTTTTGAAATATTACCAACAAGTTTTGTTCACAAATCCTATAGTAAAATATGTATAACCAGGATTTGGCATTAAATAACCCACAAGCGTTGGTGTGCTATAAAACACAACCCACCAGTCAACCCAAAGAAGTTAAATAAAAAGAAAATTTTTTAATTGCCCAGTCGGCTGGGGCTGTAGAATGCATCAACTGCTTCTCTGCAGAGGGGTAAGACCCTTCCCCCCAACGAGTGTCCTAGATATAACACTAAACAATCTGATGGTGAGGTTCCAGCAATACTGGAGCTTTGGGGAATGTGGAGTACCCCTTTATTGCCATCGATCCTAGGTCCACTCCTGTAGCACCTGAAAAGGGTCCTATCTATGGGTTAAATAGAACTAAACGGTGGTTGGCGTTTACTGTTTTTATACATTTAAACTGCATATTTATGCTGAACTGAATTGTTTAAAATAGAACTGTTTTGACATTAAAACTGCGTACTTATGCTAAACTGAATTGCTCGAAATAGAACTGTTTTGTCATCTAAACAGTGACTTATGCTAAACTGAATTATCTGAAATTGAACTGTTTTTGACATCGAAACTGTACTTACACTAAACTGAATTGTTATATATAACTGCTTAGATAGTTTGAAATGGAAATGTTTTTGACAATTAAACTGTGTACTCACGCTCAACTGAATTGTTTGAAATAGAACTGTTTATTTGCATAAAAATGGATTTAGCGTTATATAACCTACAAAACTTGATATGCCATAAAATCCAACCAACCAACCTAAACTGAATAGCTTGAAATAGAAATGTTTTTGACAATTAAACTGTGTACTCATGCTAAACTGAATTGTTTGAAACAGAACTGACAATTTGCATAAAAATGAATTTGGCCTTAAATAACACACAAAGGTTCATATGCCATAAAACTCAAACCAACCAACCAACCAACCAACCAAAAAAAATTTTTAATTGCATTTTTATTTCTTACTTAGCAAGAATTGAATCACAAAAATTCTATTTTTTGGTTATTCGGAGTGTTTTATTTCCAGACAATCTGATTCTTAGACATATTGACACTTAGAAACAAGAAAGTTTCCTTTTTCTGTTATCAAGCTGCTTTGTCAGCCACTCTCAAAATAATTTAATTAAAGGTCGAATCATATCCCACATCAAAATTTTCATCGTAATAGACTGGAAATAAGTGAAAGTGCTCAATGATAAGCTTTCATTAGTTATCTGCCCTGATAGATTTTGATGATTCAGGTGAATTCAAATACCGTTCATACATAATTAACCCTTTTGCTGTTCAAAGCAAATATAAGGTATTTATTCATACGTTTTTCACCAGATAGAATCTCTATAGAAGCTCTAGTGTTGTTTTCTTTCGGACGACAATTTTATCGTTCTACTCTGTGTATATATATATATGCACATACAATTGCACAAGCACACACACACACACACACACACACATGTATATATATACTCACACACATATGTATACATACACACACATATAAGCACACTGGCAGGGGGGGGTCCTCGTGGTGTAATGGTTAAAGCGATGGACTGCGGAATCGTAGTACGCGAGTTCGTACTCCAGTCGTGCTACTAGGTTCACTTTCGGGCAAATACCCTTGAGAAAGGTATGAACCCCCTTATCCTTCCAGCTATGGGTTAAATAGTACCACTTCTGTACTTCTAGGAGAATGGCTTTGGCATTAAATAGCCTACAAAGGTTGATATGCCATTAAACAAAGAAACCAAATCAAACCAAACCTTGGGAAAGGTATGAACCCCCTTATCCTTCCAGCTATGGGTTAAATAGTACCACTTCTGTACTTCTAGGAGAATGGCTTTGGCATTAAATAACCTACAAAGAGTTGATATGCCATTAAACAAAGAAACCAAACCATAAACACGCTGCATAAGGAATTAATAACATGATGACAATTTTCTATATTTGTCCAAATATGACGATTTGGAATTGATCAAAATTTTTACAGAATGTTACCAACAATTACATGTGCGGGTTTTGTAAAAATTATAAGGTTCTGCTGAAAGATATAGAAACTACGACCCTTTAACTGATTTACAAATAGTCCCAAATTGTAAGTCAGGTGACATTGAAATTCATGTAAATAAGAAAAATGATACTTTAATTGATCCATGTACATATTTTCAGGGATACGTACAGTAACCAACATGAAATAAACCGAAACCAACAAGTGAAAAAACATGATAGAGAAGCTAGTTAATAAGGGCAATGGTATTTGTCCTCCGTCCCTCCAACCGGACGAGTGTGGCACAAGGCCTTTTTTAAGGTGAATTCGGGCGCAGGGCTAAAGTTCACACACGCCCAGCATTTCCAAAAATGACACTGGCCCAGTCAGCATTCCTCTAAAAGGGGAGCCTCAGGCACCGGGCGATAAACCCAACCCCTCTGAAGAGGCTTAAATTCCTGGGGGGACGGCCCTCTGAGGCCAGAAGTATATCCAGTGATAAGACACACCCGACCTGAACTGCCCATCGCATCACGGCCGGCCGAAATATGTCCCATCAACTGGATATGTCGCTTCTCGAAGGGCCGAGAGCTGATGCTCTGACTGTAAACACTAACCGGAAAGGCTGAGAAGTTAATAAGGGTGATGTGATTCTTTTTATTGATATGATTTGAATAAGACGCTGGTCCATGGAATATGTCAATTTCTACATCTCCTCCTATGTAATTCTGCTTAATACATTTACATCAAGCTGCCACTATTCCTTACTTTTGAAATGACGTCACTTTTTGTAAAGTCTTTACTTGGAATATAAATTTCTGATTTAGTTTAAGTCTGAATTATTGACCGGGCAGATTATTCTTTAAAATCGACGGACGTCTTATCATTGCAGGTACTATTTACTAACCCCTCCGCTCGGGCAGGATATGACACTTTAAGCGGAGTTTAACAGGTTTGCATTTAGAGTTTTCCTTCTCCTAGACTAGTTGCCTAACCAAGGCTGAAGAACCTAGTCTGTCCTACTATTTACCCATAGGGAGAATAATTGGATTCATACCTTTCCCAAGGGTATTAGTGCTATGTAAAATGCAATCAGTCTCGTCCAGGATTTGAACTTGTGTCGCCGTGTTCATTTCCCACGACGATAACCATTACACCACGGGCACCTCCTAATCATTGCAGGTACTCTATGGCTTTCTGTGCTGCATGCGAGGGAGCAATCATTATCATCATATCGCGCTATCAGCACGGATATTCCTGACCCTCTATCGTCACCCCTCCCAATCGTCCATTGCTTCCCGCAGGTCCTCAGGGCTATATCCTGTATCGGCACAAAACTGCTATATGTATGTTCGAGCTGGTCGTCCAGCCTTTGCACGTCCATGTGAAGGGGTTCACAGGAGTACATCACTCCAGCAGTATCCCGCATGTATGGTTCGTCTAATTTTCGTGATGGGTAGTAGGTGGCCGTACAGCTGCTACTTTGTCGGGTGCTGTCTCCAGGACTTGTTCAATATTGTTCGCAGCATTCTTGTGTAGTTGCCGTCGAGCTTTTTCTCCATACGTTTAATTAACGTCCATGTAATGCATCCATATAGCAGTATCGACACGACCCCTGCTTCCGCCGCTTTTTAACCGAGGAACAAATTGTCCTGTCGGCTAAACTGAAGGATGCACCGATTGCTTCTCTGCAGTGGGGTAAGAACCCCCTCCCCAACAAATGTTCAGGATATGACAATAGATAATCTGATGGTGAGGTTCCGGTGATGCTGAAGCTTTGGGGAATGCAAAGTACCCCTTTATTGCCATCACTTCCAGGTTCACTTTGGCCTGGAGTGGAAGCACCTGCTAACGTTCTATCAATGAGTCAAATAGAACAAAACTGTGTATATATGCTAAACTGAATTTTTGAAATAGAACTGTCTTTATCTTTAACTGTGTGTAAATAAGTGACTGATGTTTGATTCAATTGTTAGTGATACATAGCAATACTTGGAACCATTTAACGTTGTTGACTAAACTGAATAGCTTGAAATAGAAAAGTTTTTGACGTTTAAACTGAGTACTTGTGCTAATCTTAATTGTTTGAAATAGAACTGTTTATATGTTTAAAGATGGATTCGGCATTAAATAACCTATGGTTGATATGCTATAGAACTAAACAAAACGAAGCGACAAATATTATCTCTGGAAGATTACAGAAACATTTGGAGTTAGGTACTTTCCACAAACCAACCGTGATATCTCCAATAGAACTAGCCCAAATAAGGATAACGTCTCATCCTGGTTGGCGTCTCAAGCATTAATGACGGTACCGTCCGTCTACCACCCATCCTTTGCTCCGACCGTCAGGGCCATCAAGTATAGCACCAGATTCATGTGTATTGGATATGACATTAAACAATCTGATGGTGAGGCTCCATTAATGCTCGAGCTTTATGGAAAGCAGAGTACACCATCATTACCATCGCTCCCAGATCCAATCTGACCCGGAGTGATAGCACCAGATAGGATCCTATCAATTATTCAAATAGAACTGTTTGACATTAAACTGTATACGTTGACATTTACATTGAGTGAAAATAAATGATTTATGCTAAATTGAATTGTTGGAAATAGAACTGTTTGTAAACAAAAGACTGATGTTTAATTGAATTGTTAGTTTTAAATGGCAATACTTGAAAACATTTAACTGTGTGCAAGCAAATAATAAATAGTAAATTGTAATTCATATAAGATTAAAAAAAACAAAAAAAAAACAAGTGATATCATTTAACTGTAAGCAAAAAAAAAATATATGAGCCCAGGCTCGTTTAAAAATGTTATGTGAAAAATGTGTTTAGAAAACATATATTAAATATATATGTATAAAAAGTATTTGACATTAAATAACCAATCATAGTTGACATGCCATAAAAGGAAACCAAAGTCAATTTTCATACTATCTTCTGCCCATTTAAGATGTTTTTTACGCGTATTTTTGTCAATGGAGTCGTTGTTATCAATCTCACTGATTGGTTAGTTGGTTGGTTGCATTTTATGGCTTATCAACCTTTGTAGGTTATTTAACGCCAAATCCATTTTTTATGTAAATAATCAGTTCTATTTCAAAGAATTCATTTTAGCATAAGCACGCAGTTTAATAAGTATACAGTTTAATTGCGAAAAACATTTCTATTTCAAGCAGTTCGAATTCAGCTAATTCTGTTTAGTATATGTTCAGATTTTGTTTACACACAGTTAAATGTCAAAACAGTTTTATATTAAACAGTTCAGTTTAGTATATGTACAGTTTCAATGTTAAAAAACAGTTCCATTTCAAATAATTCAGTTCAGCATATGTACGCAGTTTTAATGTAAGAACAGTTTAATTGTCAAAATCATTTCTATTTTCAGCAATTCAGTCTAATCAAACAATTCAGTTTAGCATAAGTATGCCGTTAGTTCTATTTAACCCATAGATAGGGCCCTATCAGGTGCTACCACGCCGGGCCAGAATGGACCAGGGAGCAATGGCAATGAAGGGGTGCTCTGCATTCCCCAAAGCCCCAGTATTACTGGAACCTCACCATCATATTGCTTAGTGTCAAATCCAGGACACTTATTGGGGGGTTCTTTCTCCTTTGCAGAGGCACAGTCAGTGTATTCTACAGCCCCAGCTGACTGGGCAAGTTCTCACTGATGTTCCGACCTTTATGAAGAAGATAACATCGAGTAGTTCTGGACATAGATATTTTTCCAGTGTACTGGAAAAGTTCTCTGCTGGTTGGGCCTGTATTATTCACGGCTTCACGTTTAATTGGGGAAACAAGCGTCGAGTGACTTTAATTAGCCCTCTTACGCACTTTCGTGGGAGCTGCAACAATTATTTCGGATATATCTAGTAGTCATTTATCTTCCCGAAATTCAGATTTTATAACAGACGCTTCAGAAGCCGTCATATTACATGACGATGAACTGAGGAATCTTCTTCCTCATACAAATAGTTACAGTTTGTTTACACTTGCACAGAACCTTACAGTTTTTACACGATACGCATATATAATTGTTGCCATCGTTTATCACAAATTTCGTTAAATTCCAACCCGTAGCTTTGGGACAAAATAGAAAATTGTCAGCTCGTTAATAATTCTTTGCGTAGTGTGTGTGTGTGTGTGGTTGTATATATATATATATATATATATATATATAACTTTTATTTACTAATATATATGAACATAAATATATACATATGTAACTTTTGTTTATTATATATATATATATATATATATATATATATATTACTTTTATTTACTCATATATTACTTTTGATTTTATCTACACACACACACATATATAGATTTATATATATATATATATATAACTTTTATTTACTTATATATATATATATACATAAATATATACATATATAACTTTTGATTATACATAAATATATACATATATAACTTTTGATTATCATATAATAAATAAGAATTATATATATATATAATTTTTATTTATATATATATATATATATATATATATATATATATATTTATATGTATGTATGTATGTATGCATGTACATATATAACTTTTGTTTATATATATAAATATTACTTTTATTTACTTATATATATATATATATATCATCATGTCGTGCGGCTAGCACGGATATCCCTTACCCTCTCTCTCCACGTCTCCCTATCATTCATCGCCTCTGGCAGGTCTTCAGGGTTACATCCCGTATCCTCACATAGCTGCTGTATGTATGTTCGAGCTGGTCGTCCTGCTTTTGATTGGCCATATGCGGGGGTCCACAGGAGTACTTACGATCTCGTCCTTTCTTCTCCAGCAGTGTCCGGCATGTCTGGTTCGTCTAGCTTGTATAGTTTTCGTGATAGGTGGTAGGTGACCGTATAGTTGGTGCCTTGTGGGGTGTTGCTGCCAGGACTTGTTCAATATTGCTCTTAACATTCTTGTATATTTGCCGTCTAGCTTCTTCTCCAACCGTTTAGTCAGCGTCCAAGTAGTGCATCCATACAGCAGTATCGACACGACCGCAGCCTGGAAGAAACTGCGTTTCATTTTATCGGTCAGGTCTGATTTCCATATGATCGAAAGCCTATCGATAGCTGTCCATGCCTTCGTTAGCCGTGTGTCGATGTCTTTTTCGGTTGATGAGACGCTGCTTCCTAGGTAGGTGAATTTGTCGACCAGTTTCAGGGAGGTTCCGTCTTTTGTGTGCATTTACATGGAGTCCAATGCCTGCAGCAGCTCATTCCAACCTATGCAGTAGTGTTTCGGCTTGGTTGGGTGTATTGGCCAGTAGCGCTATGTCATCGGCGTAGTCGGCGTCGGTAATTGTTTTTGCAGAGTACCTTCTGCTACTTTTCTTTGTCAGCACGAAGCCGTTTTCCCTTATGTTATCGATCGATGTCTTTAGTACGTAGTCTAGACAGATGATAAAGAGGTATGGGGCTAGCGTGTCCCCTTGTAGTACTCCAGCTACGATGTCGAAATATTTATATATATAAATAAAAGTTATATATATATATATATATATATATATATAAAACTTTTGTTTATACATATAAATATTACTTTTGTTTACTTATATATATATATATATATATATTTACTTACGAGGTGCATACGAAAGTTTCTAGTTTTTTTTTTCTTCTGGGCCTTTTTATTGATAGTACACACATGAAACTCTAGTCCCCTTCCAAGTAATCTCCTCCAGCTGCAATGCACTTGTTTTACCGTTCTAACAACTTCTCGAAGGCCCCACAGAAGTCCTCTTGTGTCAGCGTGTCAATGACCTTCGTCACAGCCTCTTTCATCTCCTCAATTGTCTCATAACGACAGCCTCTAAGCTTAGCGAATAACCAGAAGTCACAGGGAGCAAGGTCTCAACTATAGGGAGGCTGAGGAAATGTCTTGATGCCCATCTTGGTCAAATAGTCTGTGACAAGGATGGAGTTGTGGACTGGTGCATTGTCCTGGTGGAAATGCCACTGACCCGACTTAAAGAGTTCTGGCCTCTTCCGACCGAATCTCTTCTGAACTCTCTTAAAACCTCAACATAGTAACACAAACACAAACCCTAACCCTCTGGCCAATCAACTCTGGTCTATTGACTCCTTACTCCTCTCACACCTCTCATCATCCCTCACAGACTCCCTGGCTTCCTTGAATCTCTTACGCTACTCAAAAACTGATGCTCGATTCATGCAAGATGGTCGAAAAGCAGTCTGAAGCATTCCATACATTTCTGTGGCATTTTTTCCAAGTTTAAAACAGAATTTTATTGCATATCGTTCTTCTAAAGAGTCAGATTACATTTTTTAAATTCACCAGCTGTGACAATCAGGCTTTAGTAGGGTGTATTCCAATTGCTGCTGTAGCTGTTGATTTGAACGTGAAATCATAAAACTGGGTCAGTCATCCCATAAGATGTACAGCAATAACGTACTGAATTGTCAAGAGTCTACGCCAATTTTAAATGCCCGTACAAAAAACGTCTGGAAACTTATTGTATGCACCTCGTATCTGAAAGTGAACACAATAAAGCGACTGGTGTTCCAACTTGCTTACTTCGATTCGCTGTCCAACGTTTTAACCATTACACCACGAGAATACCCCCAATCTGGTTTCAAGTAATTATTAATATTCCATTGTAAAAACAGATTTAATTCACTATCCTTCATACATATTATTTACATATAGTTTTATGGTTTCAAGTAGTCTCATCTAATACAAATAATTCTAAACAGATCGATTTAATCCAGAGATGCGATTCTAACTGGTACTATCCCACCGATTTAGAGTCAACCTGAGAGAAAGAATGACTTCACACTCCTTAAAGCTCCACGACTAGGTTCTTACTTTGGGATCCAACCTAGTATCCTATCAAGGATACGATTTTCTTGATCGCTGTTAAATGCCCATACGAAAAAAGTCAGGAAACTTATCGTATGAACTTCGTATATATTACTTTCACTTTTAGTTACACATATATTCACATAACTTTTATTTACTTATATTTATAATTACCTTGTATTTTCTTATATATATATATATATATATATATATATATATATATATATATATAACATTTATTTATTAAACTGTTCGTAAGAAATAACTAAAAATGAACAGACTGGGGAACATAGGAATTTATGAATAACTAAAGAATTTCATTTAGATGTCAAAATTGACGATCAAAAATGCACAAGTATTTCAGTTTGTCTTTTCGGCGAATACCAAAGACAAAAAAATTGACAAAAAGAAAAAGAGACATTTTATGCATTTGATTGACCTACCTATAACTTGTTTATACATATATTTATATATATTTATATACACACATTCACACACATACACGCATGCACGCACGCATATATATATATATATATTAGTTTCATTTACAATTTAAAATTTTTCCTTTTTCTCATTATGCATATTCGACTTTCATTTAGTAAGGTATTATACCTCTCATATATATATATATATATATATATATATATATATATATATATATAGTGATATAGATATCCACACACACACACACACACACACACACACACGCACAAATGAATATATTTATATATATAAAGATGATCGTTGTAGGTCCAAAGAAAGAATAAGGATATATTTTAAAATGAGATAGATAGATAGATAGATAGATAGATAGATAGATAGATAGATAGATAAATAGATTCATACATACATACATACATACATACACTGAGATAGATAGATAGATAGATAGATAGATAGATAGATAGATAGATAGATAGAAACAATTAGATAAATAGATAGATAGATAGATAGATAGATAGATAGATTCATACATACATACATACATACACTGAGATAGATAGATAGATAGATAGATAGATAGATAGATAGAAATAATTAGATAGATAGATAGATAGATAGATTCATACATACATACATACATACATACACTGAGATAGATAGATAGATAGAAACAATTAGATAGATAGATAGATAGATACATACATACATACATACATACAATACATACATACATACAGACATACTCTGAGATAGATAGATAGATAGATAGATAGATAGAAACAATTAGAAACACGCATATATATATATATATATATATTAGTTTCATTTACAATTTTAAAATTTTTCCTTTTTCTCATTATGCATATTCGACTTTCATTTAGTAAGGTATTATACCTCTCATATATATATATATATATATATATATATATATATATATATATATATATGGTGATGTAGATATCCACACACACACACACACACACACACACGCACAAATAAATATATTAATATATAAAGATGATCGTTGTAGGTCCAAAGAAAGAATAAGGATATATTTTAAAATGAGATAGATAGATAGATTCATACATACATACATACATACATACATACATACATACATACACTGAGATAGATAGATAGATAGATAGATAGATAGATAGATAGATAAAAACAATTAGATAGATAGATAGATAGATACATACATACATACATTCATACATACATACATACACTGAGATAGATAGATTGATAGATAGATAGATAGATAGATAGATAGATAGATAGAAACAATTAGATAGATAGATACATACATACATACATACATACATACACTGAGATAGATAGATCAGATTTATAGGAAAGAACACACGAAATACATATGAGCCGACTAAATTTGGCAATGAAGATTAAATTGATAAATGGCTATTCAATACGTACTTCTACTTGTGTAAGCGTACACATTCACACACACATACACAAAGGAGTGGGGTGTCCTCGTGGTGTAATGGTTAAAGCGATGGACTGCGGAATCGTAGTACGCGAGTTCGTACTCCAGTCGCGCCATTACGTTCACTTTCGAGCAAATACCCTTGCGAAAGACATGAACCCCCTTGTCTTCCCAGCTATGGGTTAAATAGTACCACTACTGTTCTTCTAGGAGAATAGCTTTGGCATTAAATAACCTATAAAGGTTGATATGCCATTAAACAGAGAAACCAAACAAAACCAACCAAACAAACAAAAGCTACACACACACTGTAAGAAATTGAGTCAGAGAGAGAGAGGAGAGTGCGATGGTACTAAATGAAACAAAATGGCGACCTGGTGCGTCACCGCTTTTTGTCGAAAGCGCTCGAGTCTGTGGCTTTCAGAGTCTGTCTTGATGCTGATTGCTTTGGATGAAATGAAGTGATAGCACTGGCGTGTGTCAAAAACGTGAAGATGTCAATAGACAATCTGGACAAGGTCCGGACGGCCGGGAGGGGAGGAGAGTAAGAGGGTAGGGTCAGTATTTGCTGCTCAGTCATGGCAGGAAAAAAACGTGCCGCTGGGTCACGGCGTCCGTGTCATCGGCTGTAAAGCGTAGGCCCTGATGCTGTCGAAATTCCCCAAAGACAAAGATCGTTAGCAACTTTTTTGTTTGTTATGTGGGAAATGTCATCAAGTCATGCCGACAGCAAGCATTCCCTACACACACACACACTCTCTCTCTCTCTCTCTCTCTCTCTCTCTCTCTCTCTCTCTCCTATCCATTCCCATCAGCCATCACTCTTGGCAAGTTGCTTAGACGGCACTCAGTGTTCATACAAAGCTAATGAATATAAGTTTTAGCTGGTCAACCACTACTGGTTTGTCCGTGCGTAGTAGTCCACAGAAGAACCACGTTTATGAATCTGTACTTAATTTACCATCAGTACCAAGCACATCTTCTTCGTCTTGGATGATTTATAAGATGGGAGTTAAGTGGCTGTACAGTTGCTGTTTTGTAGAGTGCAGCTTCAAGGATCTGTTCAAAACAGAACGCAACATCTTTGCATTGTTCTGATTGATCTTTTACTCCAGTCGTTTTGCCATTATGGTGGGAATTTTCTTTAAAGGCCCATGAGAAAACTCCAACCACCAAAGATGTAGTAAGAGCCATTTGGGAAAGTTAGAACTATTTTAATCAAGAGTTTTACAATAGATTAGTAAAATCCTGAAAGAATCAAGTCATAAAAGCTCAAGAGAAACGTCTAAGTTTTATTTAAAAGATAGTCAGCGACCGTAGCCGAGGGTAACCCAAGGGCTCCTTTTTCATTAGCTACTACACCGATGTATAGGGAGGGCGCTACTCTTTTCCCTCCGAAAAGGACATCGAAACGAGGTTAACGAAAGCATGGACAGCTATCAATAGGCTATCGATTATATGGAAATCAGACCTAACCGATAAAATGAAACGCAGTTTCTTCCAGGCAGCGGTCACATCGATACTGCTATATGGATGCACTACATGGACGCTAACAAAACGGCTGGAGAAGAAACTAGACGGCAATTACACAAAGATGCTACGTGCAATCTTAAACAAGTCCTGGCGGCAAGACACCAACTGTACGGCCACCTGCCCCCTATCACGAAAACTATTCAAGTTAGACGAACCAGACATGCAGGACACTGCTGGAGAAGCGGAGACGAACTCATAAGTGATGTACTCTTATGGACCCCCACACATTGCCGTGCAAAAGCAGGACGACCAGCACGAACGTACATTCAGCAGCTATGTGAGGATACGGGATGTTGTCCTGAAGACCTACCTAGGGCGATGAACGATAGGGAGGAGTGGCGAGAGAGGGTCAGGGATATCCGTGCTACCAGCGCGATATGATGATGATGATGACCTTTGATCCTTACCTTATAATGCTGTTTAAGCAAGGCGGCGTCAGGAAACATTTTTTTGTGTACGACTAGAACTGAGATTGAACCCTGGTCTCCCGTACCATTAGCGAACACTCTGCCCATTAGACCAATGGTATGGTTATACATAAAGCTCCAAAAAGAAGAGAAGGCTAAGTCTAATTATCTTGTCGATGGATTCCATAATTTTTTCCTCAATATTGGATTATTCCCTATTTTCTTGTTTGTTTACGGCATATCAACTTTTTTAGGTTACTTAATGCCAAATCTATTTTTATACAAATAAACTTGGCCCAGCGGTTAGAGTGTTCGCCAATGGCCCGGGAGACCTGGGTTCAATCCCAGGTCGAGTCATACCAAAGACTTTAAAAATAGAACTTGATACCACCTTGCTTAACACTCAGCATTATAAGGTACGGTTCAAGGGTAAAGTGGAGCAATCCAGGGAAAGGAGTAGCGCCCTCCCCTACACCTTGGTGTAGTAGCTATCGAAAAGGGAGCCTTCGGGTCACCCTCGACTATGGACTACTAACAGTTTAATGGTCAAAAACGTTTCTATTTCAAGCTATTCACTTTATTCAGTTTTAATTCAATTTAGTATAAGCATAGTTTTTGTTTAATCACAGTTAACTGTCAAAACAGTTCTATTTAAAACCATTCAGTTTAGAGTAGCGTCCTCCCCTACACTTCGGTGTAGTAGCTATTGAAAAGGGAGCCTTTTGGTCACCCTCGACTACAATCGCCAACTTTACTTACTTATTTAATGTAAGTACAATTTCAATGTAAAAACTGTTCTATTTCAAACAATTCAATTTAGCATACAAAAGCATTGTCTTGCTTAACACTCAGCATTATAAGGCACAGTTTAAAGGTAAAAATGGAGCAATCCAGGAAAAAGAGTTGGACCCTCTCCTATACCTCAGTGTAGTAGCAAATGAAAAGGGAGCCTTCCAGTCGCCCTCGACTACGGTCGCCAAATTATATGGACTCACACACACACACACACACACAGAGCAGAAAATTTTTAAAACATTGTGAAAAGAAAAAAAATCTTAAACAAATACTCGATCAAAATTGATTTCAAACCACCAGAAAAAATAGCGAGGATTAAAAAAGTTTGAACATTAAATGACCAAATGACGTTGATATACAACCTTGTGGTGTAATGGTTAAAGCGATGGACTGCGGAATCGTAGTCAGCGAGTTCGTACTTCAGTCGCGCTATTACGTTCACTTTCGGGCAGATACCCTTGGGAAAGGTATAAACCCCCTTATCCTCCCAGCTATGGATTAAATAGTACCACTACTGTTCTTCTAGGAGAATGGCTTTGGCATTAAATAACCTACAAAGGTTGATATTGTACCATAGCCATGATATGGCTATGTGTGAAACGTACATCGAATGTCCATAAAGATAGAACATAGGAATCTCGAAACACGAAAAACACTTACGACTTCTTAGTTCGGGTAAGAAACTTTTTATTACCTTTGAGTTTAAAGGTTCTTCGACATAGGGAGAGAGATACACATTCTTTCTATTCTGGCTTTTTCATCTGCGACACCTGCCCAAGGCCTCCGCGAGAAAGCGAAAGTCAACCGTCTTCTCCCGAGGCAGGTCTCAACTCAACTAACTTCTAGGAGAATGGCTTTGGCACTAAATAACCTACAAAGGTTGATATACCTTTAAACAAAGAAACCAACACAAACTCAATCTCGAAATTTTTTTGCCTCTTATTTTTTTATCATTGGAAACGTTGTCTCTGCCAGTGAACCACATGGCAATCTTAATATTTTTCAAGTAAGACTTTTTTTCCCCATTTTGTTCGCATAGCAGATAGCCTGTTCATTGAACCATACAATTATCCGGAGGGAAATGTTCCTGTATTATTTCCTTCAATACTACTTGTATTTTTGTAATTTATATATTAAATGTTTCTGAATGTGTAGATGCGCTTATCCTTCCAGGCAGCGGTCGTATAGATATTGCTATATGGATGCACTACTTGGACGCTAACTAAACGGCTGAAGAAGAAGCTAGACGGCAATTACACAAGAATGTTGAGAGCAATATTGAACAAATCCTGGTGGCAACACCCCACAAGACACCAGCTGTACGGCCAACTGCCTCCCGTCACGAAAGCTATACAAGTTAGACGAGCCAGACACGCAGGACACTACTGGAGAAGCAAGGACGAACTCATGTACTCCTAAGGACCCCCAAATATGGCCAAGCAAAAGCAGGACGACCAGCTCGAACATACATACAGCAGCTATGTGAGGATACGGGATGTAGCCCTGAAGACCTGCCAAAAGTGATGAATGATAGGGAGCGGTGACGAGAGAGGGTCAGGGATATCCGTCCTAGCGGCACGACATGATGATGATGATGATATGATGGATATAAAGTAAGTTAGTAAAGTTGACGATCGTCGTCGAGGGTGATTCGAAATCTCCTTATTCATTAACTACTACCTCGAGGTGAAGTAGGGCGCTACTAATTTTGCTGGATTGCCTCAGTTTACCCTTGATACGTACTTTATAATGCTAAGTGTTTAGCAAGGCCCGGTCTTTTGTGTCTTTGCTATGACTCGATTTTGGATTGAATCCCGGTCTCCCGAGCCATAGACCAACACTCTACACACTAGGACTAATATTTGTCCTTAGTGTTTAGGAACACGCTTAAATACCTTCTTTATGGCCATACCCACTAATAACACTGTAGCAGAAAGAATTTTGTATTTTTGTTTGACGCGTAATTTAATTCGACCGTTAGGGTCGACGCATAATTTCACCCAATCAGGATGACTTATCCTATTCAGCCCGTCTATCTTTCAGGGCAGCATAAATTGGGGAAACCGCCAAACACTTTTTTTCTCAGAACTTCTTCGTTCAGGACAGACGTTTTACTGTCTGCTCTTCAATAGCAGCAGCAGCACCAACAAAACGAGGAAAGCCATCAAATTTATCGACAATTCTCTTACACCAAGGGTTCCCAGTTGAATATGAATTAGATGAATTCAGTACGCCACACACAGGAACAACTCTTAGTCGCCTCCAGTATTGGCTATGTCGACTGCGATGCAAAATTCCGCTCCGACACCTAGCAACTACATCTCTGGGCAACATTTTCTGGAGACATTCACGCTTCTCCCCGAAACAACCGAAACCACACACTCACGGTGACTACAATCGTTTCTGTCCTCGAACAGCAAACTGGACTTTTGCTACACTATGGCAAACATATCCTCCTCACACATTCAACAATGCCTTAACCTAACGATGCACTTTTCGCTCAGGCATTTAGCTGCTTAAGGGCTTTCTCAACTCTATCATAACTTCTTTTCGTTTCTTTACATCTTTCCTTCCTACGAGACTTGCAGCATGAACGTAAACCCATTATTCCATGCTGCCATTAAAAACCTTCATATAAAACCTTACGGCATCGTCTTCTTACTTCTTCATCATCCTCCTTTATTTTCCAACAACACTTAGCGAGGGAATAACAACACACGCAAGAATACATTTTTTCGTTAAGAATAATAACATCTCTTATTATATTTCATGCTTGTTCATTGGTTGGTTCTACGGCATATAAACCGTTATTAGATTGTTTAGAACTGATATTAAGCTTTTCTTTATAGTTTTTGTGAGTCATTTTAAGATTTCAAGTAACTAATGATAAACCATTGTAAACAATATGATTAAAAAATTATTCTTAATACAAATATTTTACTCACAGTTATGTGCATTTACAATATTCCAACTTAAGTGTAACTATCGTTAATATCACCCCTCATAGCCCTGATGATGGTTCAGTAGAACCAAAACGCTATAGTGTCGACTTCTTAATAAATCTCTCCTTCCATTTGGATTACCTTGCTATCAATATTTCTGCACACACACACACACACACACACACATTTGCTTGGCCATATGCGGGTGTCCATAGGAGTACATCACTGATGAGCTCGTCCTTGCTTCCCCAGCAGTGTCTTGCGTGTCTGGCTCGTCTAACTTGTATAGTTTTCGTGACGGGAGGCAGTTGGCCGTATAGTTGGTGCCTTGTGGGGTGTTTCCGCCAGGACTTGTTCAATGTTGCTTGCAGCATTCTTGTGTAATTGCCGTCTAGCTTCTTCTTCAGCCGTTTAATCAGTGTCCAAGTAGTGCATCCATACAGCAGTATCGATACGACCGCTGCCTGGAAGAAACTGCGTTTCAGACAGTGCAGATACTACCATCTGATCCTTAACGTAAAGAATATCGACATTTTGACGTGAACAGTACAAGAAATAAATCAAACAAATCAAAAAGAACAATAACATCACATAAACGAATCTAGTCGCATCTACTTCTGGAGTATCCATTTTCAAAAGCAGGTGAAGCGAAAAATAAACAGGACATTTGAAATAAATTCCGTTTAAGGAAAATGACATTGAAAATTGTATGAATTCTCGGCATTAGTGGCTTACATATCCCTTATGTGTACAACTGTCTTTTCTGTAATCTTATAGCATTTAAATTTAATAAATAATCCAATTCAAAAACAAGGACTAACAACAGATGAACAAAACAATAAGATGTTTAAAATGTGGTGAGAAAATTAGAATATTGTAATGAATAGAAAAGTACGAATAAAAATCAAATATAAATTTAGATTCAACGAGTCTCTTTTAAAGTGTTGTATAATACAATTGAATTGATGATGTCAAATTTAATAAAAATATATTTCAAATTAGGTACAACATATACATATATATATGTGTGTGTGTGTGTGAGCGCACGCGCGAATATATATATATATATATATATATATATATATTATGAGAGTGTTGATCGTCAGTAAATCACTATGTGGTTATATGTCGAACCAAGTGCAATATAATATGGAGAGTGCTCAATATCTATGATAGAGCTATTATAATAATGATAATAATGATAAATAAATATGTATCATATATATATATTTAATCTATGGAGAATATTATTCTGCAACCAAAGGTTTCATGAAGTTTAGGTTTCAGAATAATATTTTCCATGGATTAAATATATATATATAACATATATTTATTCATTATCATTACATATATATATATATATATATATATATATATATATATATATATATATATGGAAGAAAATAATGGATAATAATCCGACAATTTGTGAAGAAAAATTGACAACAAATAATCCAAATAGAAAGTAGGGATTTATAGAGAAACAAAGTCAGTCGACACTATAGCGTTTCGGTTCTGCTGAACCATCATCAGGGCTATGAGGGGTTTTATTAGTGATGTTAAGTGTAGATGGATGTATAAAAAGTGTAAAAATTTATAAAAATTTGGAAAAGTTGTACAACAAGAAAAGTTGGCTGTTTATGACAAGAAAAATTGGCCGTTTGATCAATGAATCAGCGTTCGTTTCTATAAAATACGTCACCTGATATTAGAAACATTGTGCATAATCCACTTTCCGTGCGGAAAAGATGTATAACAAGAAGATATGACCATCGTTAGATAGATATGAATACAAATACAGATTTTATGCGTATTGAAGTAAATAGACAGGTAAAAAGTTGGCGACTGTAGTCGAGAGCTACCAGTAGGCTCCCTTTTCAATAGCTACTACACCGCAGTGTAGGGGAAAGCAATACTCCTTTCCCTGGATTGGTTCACTTTACCCTTGATACGTACCTTATATCGCTGAGTGTTAAGCAAGAAGATATCAAGTACCATCTTTAAAGTCTTTGGTATGACGTGACCTTGGATTGAACACAGGTCTCCCGAACCATTGGCGAACACTCTACCCACTAGACCAGTGAGCCGGTTAAATAGACACGTACATATGAATAAATTGAGATATATATATATATATATATATATATATATATATATATATATATATATATATATATATATATATATATATATATATATATATATATATATATATATATATATATATATATATATATATATATATATATATATATATATATATATATAACCAGAGTGTGATGGATAAACAGTTTTAAATTGTGCTGGAAAATATTTTTTTTTTTTTTAAAAAGATGCAAACAAATATTGGCCAATTACCAGGGTGACATTCCTGATCAGAAAAGAGAATATCTTTTAAAAAAAAAAAAAAAAGAAAAGAAGTTCGTTCAATTCTCAATAAATTCTTTTTTGGATTTTTATTTATGTAAATTGATGAAAAAAAAAACGGGCAATCTAGATTGGCGTAAGGAAGAATAAACCCGAAAATGAAATTTATTATTTAAAAAAAAAAGAATTAGATAGTTTGAAAAGAAGGTGAAGGAATATATAAGATACAAAGGAAGCAAGTGTAACTCTCTAATAAAAAGAGAACAAAAAGCACCCAATGCTAAAAAGTGGTTGTAAAACAAAAATGTAAGGTGAGGGGGAATAAGATATGGATGCTATCGACATTGTGGTGACATCTTGTCTATATAAATGATATGAATTGGCAGCCTACGTTGACATCCTCAGTCTTTTATGAAATGCATATATGCTCTCAAAACTTCGTTTTTCTCCTGTAAAGCGGACAAAAGCCCCAACCTACAGCAAATTTTAAATCAACTTAAAATTATCCAACTTGAGAACCTGCCTTCTCAGTACAGGGTGGAACGATAAAATTGTCGCCCTGGAAAATACGATATGATTCCATTTCCGTTCAATGAAAACCGGTTTTCTTTTTTTATTGCAGACCATCTACTAGTTGGCCAGTTGTGTACAAATCTCAAGAGCGATAGGAGCCTTCTACAGGGTGGAACGATAAAATTCTCGCCCTAGAAAAAACGATATGATTCCATCTGCGTTTAATGAAAACCGGTTTTATTTTTATGTTACAGACCATCTACTAGTTGGCCAGTTGTGTACAAATCCCAAGAGCGATTGGAGCCTTCTATCATGTCTGAAAGTGACACAATGTTCAACGAGTGAGATCGGAGATGCGCCGCTGTACAACTCATGCTCTCTACCGATCCAAGTTATGACAACAGGACCATTGCCAGCACCCTCAAAATGCAAATCTGGATTGCCACGAATAACAGGGACGTACCCAGGGTGATGAAAACAAAGTTTCCGACTACGGTTATGGTCTTTGGTGTGGTTTCAAGTGAGGGCCACATCATGCTACCTCACATCTTCGAAGTCGGCTTGAAAGTCAACACCAAAGTGTACCTGGATGTGCTGAAGAGTGTGGTGATCCCCTGGTGCAATCAGGTAGCCGGTGGCAGACACTGGGTGTGGCAGCAGGGCTCAGCGCCGGCCCACAAGTCCAAAGAGACCCAGGCTTGGCTTCAGAAGGAGTGCTACGACTTGTACCCTTCTCTCACTAACCCCCCTCCTCACCCGACCTGAACCCGCTGGACTAGTTAGTTTGGTCATACGTCGAGAACATCGCCAACATGACCTCCCACAACACCAAAGCCAACCTGATCACCGCCATCCGCCGAGTATTCACCGAGCTCCCGCCGGCGCTTGTGGAAAAGGCATGCCGGATCCGTATCGAGGCGGTGATTGAGGCTGAAGGCGGCTACACTGAATAGATGTCAGCCCTACTACATAATCAAGTTACCTGAATTGATTTTTTTTCAATAAAAGTTTTAAAATAAAGCTGTAGTGTTGTTTTCTTTAGGATGACAATTTTATCGTTCCACCCTGTAGATGTCAGCTCTACTACATAATCACGTTTGCTGAATTGATTTTTTTTTCAATAAAAAGTTTAAAATAAAGCTGTAGCGTTGTTTTCTTTAGGACGACAATTTTATCGTTCTACCCTGTAGTTGCCTGGCTACGAGTACCTGACGACTGGTAGCCTTTGGCTAGGTTACT
The DNA here is from genome assembly GCA_963585895.1 of Sepioteuthis lessoniana. Classification (NCBI taxonomy): domain Eukaryota; kingdom Metazoa; phylum Mollusca; class Cephalopoda; order Myopsida; family Loliginidae; genus Sepioteuthis; species Sepioteuthis lessoniana. The sequence continues at coordinate 32,913 of CAUZXS010003012.1, read as the reverse complement.
TTACTTAATGGCATACCAAACTTCGTAGGTTATGCCAAAGCCGTCTTTGGAGAACCGTAGAAAATACTATTTTAGACATAGCTAGTTGGTGGGCCGGGGTTTAGTAAGAGGTTTCCTACTATCTTCCAGGGCATTAGTCCAAAAAGGAACGCAAGATTGCGACAGGTGTTCGAACGTATTTACTACGTTATCCTTGTCCTGGGTGTTAACCACCCGACCACAGGGACCCTACACATGCATATTGAAGTGCAAGCACACACACACACACACACACACACACATATATATATATATATATAAATCGAACATATATATATATATATATATACTGCTGTATGGATGCACTACTTGGACGCTAACAAAACGGCTGGAGAAGAAACTAGACGGCAATTACACAAGAATGTTGAGAGCAATATTGGATAAGTACAGGGGGCAACACCCCACAAAGCACCAACTCTATGGCCACCTGCCTGCCATCGAGAAAACTATCCAAGTTAGACAAACCAGACACGCAGGATATAGCTGGAGAAACAGATACGAGCTCATAAGTGATGTACTCCTATGGACCCCTACATATGGACGAGCAAAAGCAGGACAACCAGCTCGAACATACATACAGCAGCCATGTGAGGATACAGGATGTAGCCCTTAAGACCTGCCTGAGGCGATGAACAATAGGGAAAAGTGGCGAGAGAGGGTCAGGGATATCCGTGCTAGCGGCACGACATGATGATGATAATGATATATATTCCATTTTTATATATATATATATATATTAGATTTATATATTTAAATCTATAAATCTAATATATATCTATTTATTATTATAATTATATAATACCTCTATCCTAGATATTGAGCATTCTCCATATTATATGGCACTTTGTTCGCCACAAACACACAAAGTGATTTAGTAACAACCAACATTGTTATCATCATCATCATCATATCGTGCTGGTAGCACGGATATCCCTGACCCTCTCTCGCCACTCCTCCCTATCGTTCATCGCCCTAGGTAGGTCTTCAGGACAACATCCTGTATCCTCACATAGCTGCTGAATGTACGTTCGAGCTGGTCGCCCTGGTTTTGCGTGGCCATGTGTGGGGATCCATGAGAGTACATCTCTTATGAGTTCATCTCTGCTTCTCCAGCAGTGTCCTGCATGTCTGGTTCGTCTAACTTGAATAGTTTTCCTGATAAGGGGCAGGTGGCCGTACAGTTGGTGTCTTGTGGGGTGTTGCTGCCAGGACTTGTTCAGGATTGCACGCAGCATTCTTGTGTAATTGCCATCTAGTTTCTTCTCCAGCCGTTTTGTTAGCGTCCATGTAGTGCATCCATATAGCAGTATCGATGTGACCGCTGCCTGGAAGAAACTGCGTTTCATTTTATCGGTTAGGTCTGATTTCCATATAATCGATAGCCTATTGATAGCTGTCCATGCTTTCGTTAGCCTCGTTTCGATGTCCTTTTCGGTTGATTCGACGCTGCTTCCTAGGTACGTGAATTTGTCTACTAGTTTAAGTGGGGTTCCTTCTAGAGTGGAGATGTCCCCCGTTTGGTTATAGCACATATATTCCGTTTTGTGTGCATTAACATAGAGGCCTATGCTTGCTGCTGCTCGTTCCAAACTATGCAGAAGTGTTTCGGCTTGGTCAGGTGTATTTGCCAGTATCGCTATGTCATCGGCGTAGTCGGCGTCGGTAATTGTTGTTGTGGGGTATCTTCTGCTTCTTCTCTTCGTTAGTTCGAAGCCATTCTCTTTGATTTTGTCAATCGATGTTCTAAGTACGTAGTCTAGACAAATGATAAAGAGGTACGGGGCCAGCGTGTCCCCTTGTAGTACTCCTGCTACAATGTCAAAGTATTATGTGTCTCCATCCGGTGATCGTACTTTTACTTTAGTGTTTCTATAGAGAATATATATATATATATGTGTGTGTGTGTGTGTGTGTGTGTGTGTGTGTTATTCAGTCCAGTTAAACCGGAGTCGGGAATAATTCCGTCAGGACAAAATCATTCAACTATGAACAATTTCAATGGTAAAGAGCTCAATGTAACTGACATCACAGAGCAATAAATTATATATATTTTTTTATGGACTGGCGTTTGAGTCAACCAGGTTTCGATTCCGGCTTCGGGATTCATACCTCTCTAGCCACACTGAAGAGTTCTGATAGAACGAAACAGGTCTGTCTGTGGATGACAATATATATATATATATATATATATATATATATATATATATATATAAAAGATATGCCGTCATATATATAATGATTTTCTTAACTATTCTATGATTCTGAAGGAGTGAAAAATATCCAGATGATATAGTTTACAAATAAAAATTACGTAAAGACTAAAAATATTGGTACTACTTGAAAATAATCAACCATTAAAGCAATGCCGGGTAAAAAGAGGGGAAAAAACACCGAAAGCTTTCCCTAAGCGAAACCTAAAAGTGGTCAATAAACTAGAAGAAAAAATATAAATGAATCGTTCAGATAATCCGGTTATGGGAAACCTAGGTAGATTTTTTTCTCACTCTGTAGGCATATATATATATATATATATATATATATATATATATATATATATATACTTTAAGAAAAACAACGAAACCGGTCACATAGGATTATAAATTTATTTCAATGCTGTTACGCATTTTTGAAGTTTTCAAAAACACGAAAAAAGTAACAGGACTTGCTTGAATAACTTCTTGTCCTGATGGAATTACTCCCAACTCCGGTTTAACTGGACCAAAAAAAAAAAAATATATATATATATATACATATATTTATATTTATCTATATTTACTTTATATATATATATATATATATATATATATATATATATATATATATATATATATATATATATGCATATTTATATATATTTATATTTATATATATATTTACGTAGTGCATTCAATAAGTTTACAGACTTTTTTGTGCAGGCATTTAAAATTGTCGTAGACAATAAGTTGCCAGACTTTTTTTTGTATGGGCACTTTTATTGATTGTACACACATGAAACTCTAGTCTCCTTCGAAGTAATTTCCTTCAGCTGCAATTCACTTCTTGTACCGTTCCAAAAACTTCTGAAACGCCCCATGGAAGTCTTCTTGTGTGAGCGTATCAATGACCTTCGTCACAGCCTCTCTCATCTCCTCAATTGTCTCATAACGACAGCCTCTGAGCTTAGGGAATAACCAAAAGTCACAGGGAGCAAGGTCTGGACTTTAGGGAGGCTGAGGAACTGTCTTGATACCCATCTTGGTCAAATAGTCAGTGAGAAGGATGAGTTGTGTACTGGTGCATTGTCCTGGTGGAAATGCCACTGACCCGATTTGAAGAGTGCTGGCCTCTTCTCTAGGAATCTCTTCCTGAACTCTCTTAAAACCTCAACATAATATTCCTCGTTGACTGTCTGTCCAGTGGGAACCCAGTGCCTGTAGATCATGCCAGTGCTGTCAAAAAAAGGGATCGTCAAAAGTTTGTAGGTAGATTTGCTCTGTCTGGCCTTCTTGGGTCTGGGAACTCTGTCTCTTGGTATCTTGGTCATAGCAGTAGATCCAGCTTTCATCGCTTGGCATTTTTTTCAAGTTTAAAACAGAATTTTATTGCATATCGTTCTTCCTCACGTCCAGATCGCATTTTTGAAATTCACCAGCTGTGACAATCAGGCTTTAGTAGGGTGTATTCCAATTCCTGCTGTAGCTGTTAATTATAACCTGAAATCATAACAATTGGTCGGTTATCTCCTAAGATGTATAGCAATGACATACTGAATTTTCAAGGGTCAACGGCAATTTTAATTGTCTGTACAAAAAAGTTTGGAAACTTATTGAATGCATCTCGTAATTATCCAGTTTTATATTACACTCATACTAAACTGAATTGTTTGAAATAGCACTGTTTGACTAAATTGAATATCTTAAACTAGAAATGTTTTTTTACAAATAAACTGTGTATTTATGCGAAACTGAATTGTTTGAAATAGCACTGTTTACTTGTATAAAAATGGATTTGGCTTTAATTAACATACAATCAATCTTATCCAAACAATTATCACTAGATAGAATTATTTGTGTTGAATAGCAATACTTGAAACCATTTAACTGTGTGCAATCAATATATAGCATTATTTGAAACCATTCAACTGCGTACAAAAAATAGCAATTCTTCAAGCCATTTAACCGTGTGCAAATGGAACTATTAGTGTTAAAAAGAAATACTTAAAATTATTAAACTGTCTACAAACAAATGATTGATATCAAATAGAATTATCAGTGTTAGATAGGAATACTTGAAACTATTTAACTGTATGCAAACAAATAATTAATATTATATATATGATTAATAGTGTTAAATAGAAATACTTTGAACTATTTAACTATGTGCAAACAAATGATTAATATTAAATAGAATTATCAGTTTTTCATAGGAATAATTGAAACTATTTAACTGCGTTCAAACAAATGATTAAAATTAAATAAGATTATTAGTGTTAGATAGGAATACTTGAAACCATTTAACTTTGTGCAAACAAATAACCTCTCACTAGTTTTTGCTCAATCGTCTTGTGGGATGGGTAGAATACACTGGCAGGATCTCTGCAGAGAGGTAAGACTCCCCCAACAAGTTTCCTGTGACCCAGTCGGCCCGGGCAGCTAAAATACACCGACTGCTTCTCTGGTGAGGGGTAAGACTTCCCACCCCAATGAGTGTCCTGGATATGACACTAAACAATCTGACGGTGAGACTTCAGTAATGCTAGAGCTTTGGAGAATGCGAAGTACCTCTTCATGGCCAGGACTCCCAGGTCCACTCGGGCCTGGTGTCGTAGCACTTGATAGGACTCTATCTATGGGTTAAATAGCGCTAAAATGCTTACTTATGCTTTTAACATTGAAACTGTGTTCTTATGCTAAACTAAACTGTTTCAAATAGAACTATTTTTGAACTTTTTTTTTTTTTCAAATAGAACTGTTTTGATATTTAACTGTTTGTAAACAAAAACTATACTTTTACTTAACTGAATTGTTTGAAATTTAATTCGGTGTTAAAAGACCCGCCGGTAGACATCCAACCTACCAACCAACCAACCAATCGATCTAACTCGTTTAAAAATGTTACTATTTGCTTATAAATCATGTATCTATTGATAGGATTTGGCATTAGATAACCCATGTGGTTGATATGCCAGAAAAAAATAACCTAACCATAAGGTTTCCAGAAAATTATGAGGATGAAGTTGGCGACCGTAATCGAAGGCGACCCGAAGGCTCCCTTTTCAATAACTACTACACCGAGTTGTATGGGAGGGCGTTACTCCTTTCCCTGGATTGCTCCACTTTACCCTTGATACGTATCTTATAATGCTGAGCGTTAAGCAAGGAAGAATCAAGTACCATTTTTAAAGTCTTTGGTATGACGCGACCAGGGATTGAACCAGGTCTCCTGGACCATTGGGGGACACTGTACCCGCTTGGCCAATTAAACGAAACTGTGCAAATTATTTGTAGTAGAAACCTTTATCATAGATTTTCACTTCAATTCTAGAGCAAAATAAATTTTGGTGCTTTTCTATAGTAATCTCAAAAGCAAGTTATTTTCATGTTGATATAATAAGCTCTATTTAGCAATTAGATTTTAACCGCACGTCAACGGGTCTGGTGTTATTTTATGCCTTGAGGTTAGGGAATAATGTACGTTGTCTATATTTATACTTTTTATGATTAAGAATATTGGGGGTGGTTCACTTTAACAATATGTCAGCCTCGTCGTAGATCATTTTGAGGGGGTTACTTTGTTTAATATTGATCAGGTTTGTGTTTATATTTCTTTTGGTTTCATTTTATTTCTCTCAGAAAGGTCAGAATATCATTTCTGTTGACATTTTCAAATAGATCTTTCATATTATTGGCGTTGAAAAAAGTATTTTCTGATGCGAGCGAAAACTTCTCATTCTATGAAAACGTGTTTTTCAATGCATGGGGTTTGGCATGATATACACGGAGAATGTTGTTCTTGTTTGAGTATAATGAACGGCATATGTCTTCCGTAACCAATTCGTAATCAAGATATAGTTGGTGACTTGTTCCTTTCTGGATTTTTTGAAGGCTGGTCTCCATTCTCCCAAAGTAGGTTTGACCAGTTCGCTTTGACGATATGTCATCCTCGTCGGAGAGCGTTTTGAGAGGGTTACTTTGTTTAGTATTGATCATGATTGCGTTTATACTTTTTTGGTTTAATTTTATTTCTCGCAAAAAGATGCTGACATTTTCAAATAGATCTTTCATATTATTGGCGTTGAAAAAAGTATTTTCTGATGAGAGCGAAAACTTCTCATTCTATGAAAACGTGTTTTTCAATGCGTGGGGTTTGGCATGATATACACTGAGGATGTAGTTCTTGTTTCAGTATAATGAAGGGCGTAAGTCTTCCGTAAACCAATCCGTAATCAAGATATGGTGGGGTTTTTGTTCCTTTCTGGATTTTTTGAAGGCTGCTCTCCATTCTTCCAAAGTAGGTTCGGTGAAGAGATTTAAAAAAAACTGGAAGACATCTTCATCTTTAATCTGGTGGGAAGACCAAACCGGCTCATTGGTCTAGTGGGTAGAGTGTTCGATAATGGTCCGGGAGACCGGGTTTCAATCCCAGGTCGCGTCATACCAAAGACTTTAAAAATGGTAATTGATACCTCCTTACTTAACACTCAGCAATATAAGGTATGTATTAAGGGTAAAGTGAAGCAATCCAGGGAAAGGAGTAGCGCTCTCCCCTACACCTCGGTGTAGTAGCTATTGAAAAGGGAGCCTTCTGGTCGCTCTCGACTATGGTCACCAACTTTTTACGTGTCTATTTACTTCAATACGCATAAAATCTGTATCTGTAGTCATATCTATCAAACGATGGTCATATCTTCTTGTTATACATCTTTCCCGCACTTATATATATCATCATCATCATCATATCGCGCTGGTAGCACGGATATCCCTGACCCTCTCTCGCCACTCCTCCCTATCGTTCATCGCCCTAGGTAGGTCTTCAGGACAACATCCTGTATCCTCACATAGTTGCTGAATGTACGTTCGAGCTGGTCGTCCTGCTTTTGCGCGGCCATGTGTGGGGATCCATAAGAGTACATCTCTTATGAGTTCATCTCTGCTTCTCAAGCAGTGTCCTGCATGTCTGGTTCGTCTAACTTGAATAGTTTTCGTGATAGGGGGCAGGTGGCCGTACAGTTGGTGTCTTGTGGGGTGTTGCTGCCAGGACTTGTTCAGGATTGCACACAGCATTCTTGTGTAATTGCCATCTAGCTTCTTCTCCAGTCGTTTTGTTAGCGTCCATGTAGTGCATCCATATAGCAGTATCAATGTGACCGCTGCCTGGAAGAAACTGCGTTTCATTTTATCGGTTAGGTCTGATTTCCATATAATCGATAGCCTATTGGTAGCTGTCCATGCTTTCGTTAGCCTCGTTTCGATGTCCTTTTCGGTTGATTCGACGCTGCTTCCTAGGTACGTGAATTTGTCTACTAGTTTCAGTGGGGTTCCTTCTAAAGTGGAGATGTCCCCCGTTTGGTTATAGCACATATATTCCGTTTTGTGTGCATTAACATAGAGGCCTATGCTTGCTGCTGCTCGTTCCAAACTATGCAGAAGTGTTTCGGCTTGGTCAGGTGTATTTGCCAGTATCGCTATGTCATCGGCGTAGTCGGCATCGGTAATTGTTGTTGCGGGGTATCTTCTGCTTCTTTTCTTCGTCAGTTCGAAGCCATTCTCTTTGATTTTGTCAATCGATGTTCTAAGTACGTAGTCTAGACAAATGATAAAGAGGTACGGGGCCAGCGTGTCCCCTTGTAGTACTCCTGCTACAATGTCAAAGTATTCTGTGTCTCCATCCGGTGATCGTACTTTTACTTTAGTGTTTCTATAGAGAATCGTTATTGCCGGTACGGTTTCTTTAGGTATGCCGTACGCTAGTAGGATTTGTTCCATCTTTCCTCTGTGAATGGAGTCGAAAACCTTGGTAAAGTCGACAAATATTAATGTCGCTTGTAGGTTCTTTGCCCGTACACCTTCAAGGATTCTGCGGATGGTTAATATTTGTGAGGTCGTGGATCTATTTCTTCGGAAGCCATTTTGGTTTTTTCTAAGTATGTTGTCGATTTTAGGTTCTATTCGGTTTCGTAGTAGGCCATTGTAGATTTTGGCAGCTATGGATGTAAGTGTTATGCCTCGGTAGTTTTTGGCTAATCCGAGGTCCCCCTTTTTAGGGAAGGGGAGTATGCATCCCTTCATCCATCTATCTATCGGATTTTGATTGTATACTGCGTTGCAGTGTCGGAGCAGTATGTCGTCGAATTGTCTGGTCTTCCATACTTCCGGGGGAATTTCGTCCAGCCCTGCAGCTTTCCTACTTTTAATTTTTCTGAGAACCGAGTCGAGTTCTTCTTGTGTGAACGGTCCTAGTTTAATGTCTAATTGTTTGCTAATTATTCTGGTGATTGGTTCAGGCGTTATTTTTGGTGGGTTTCCAAGTAAGTTTTCGAAGTGCTGTTTCCACAGTTTTATTCTTTCTTGTTAGTTTGCAGCTTTAAGTTTTGCTTTGGCTGTGTTCTTTCTTCTGCTCACTTCGTTTATTGTTTGCCAGGCTATTCTAGATTGTCTATCTTCCACCGAGTCTCTAATCTTATCTATCTGATTTTGAATGTATTCTGTCTGTTCCTTTATATATATGCCTGCTAATTGATATTGTGCCGTTTTTAGTTTTAAGGCATTTGTGTTTGTTGGGTTTTTTCGATAGTTTTTGGAGGCTGTTTTCACTAGTGCACGTTTTTCTCTCACCGCTAAAGTTTCCCATGGGACTCTATATTTAGTTTTAATTTTTGTTGGAATGTATTTTGCTGCTGCCTCGAGGTGTGCATTGACGAAATTTTCGTATTCGTCGTTTGGTGTACTTTTTTCCGTCTTTTCTTGTAGTGTTTCGAATCTGTTTCTTAATTCTAATACGTATTTATCTCTTATATCTTTGTTGTTTAATAGGGCCCAGTCATAGTGTTTGGTGGTCGCTGTTCGTTTGGCGTTTTTTCGTAGGCTTAACCGTATTTTCGCCGTGACTATTCGGTGATCGGTGGACACACCCTCAAAAGAGGAGTATGCCTCGCAATTCATTGCACTATTTTTCCATTTCTTGTTTATAAGGACGTAGTCTATCTGAGCTTTAGTATTGTTTGCGTACGTGTATGTCCATAGTTTGCCCTCTCTTTTTTGGTAGTTTGTATTGAGGCATGCAAATCTATTTTCTATCATGAAATCTGTTAGATGTTGCCCATATATATAATCCATGGAAAATATTATTCTGCAACCTAAACTTCATGAAACTTTAGGTTGCAGAATAATATTCTCCATGGATTATATATGTATATATATAATACATATTTATTTATTATCATTATTATTATTATTATCATGTTAATTGATACCTGCTTGCTTAACACTCAGCAATATAAGGTACGTATCAAGGGTAAAGTGGAGCAATCTCTGGAAAGGACTAGCGCCCTCCTCTATACCTCGGTGTAGTAGCTATTGAAAAGGGGGCCTTCTGGTCGCCCTCGACTACGGTCACCAATAACGACTATATCCTGACTTGAAACCTAAAATTAATACAAAAACGTTGGAGGGGGTGTCCTCGTGGTGTAATGGTTAAAGTGATGGACTGCGGAATCGCAGTCAGCGAGTTCGTACTCCAGTCGTGCTATTATGTTCACTTTCGGGCAAATACCCTTGGGAAATATATGAATCCCCTTATCCTCCCAGCTATGGTTTAAATAGTACCACTACTGTTCTTCTAGGAGAATGGCTTTGGCATTAAATAACCTACAAAGGTTGATATGCCATTAAACCAAAGAAACTAAACTAAACTAAAAACGTTGGAATATGTCTTAATTATTGATTTAGGTTGGATGTCCTTTAAAGCATATCATCCCTTATGGGTTATTCAATGCCAGATCCAGTTATATGTATAATTTGTAAGCGAACCGTTTGTTGGTAACATTGCGATGGCAATGAAGGGGTACTCCACATTCCCCAATGCTCCAGCATTACTGGAACATCACTATCAGATTGTTTAGTGTCATATCTAGGACACTCGTTGGGTGGTGGGGTCTTACCCCTCTGCAGAAGTGCAGTCGGTATATTCTACAGCCCCAGCCGACTGGGCAGTAATCATTGTTTGGCGCAGTTAAATGGTTTTGAGTATTGCTATGTAACAGAAATAGTTCTATTTGACGCACAGATAGAACCCTAACAGGTACTTTCACTTTTGGGCCAGTATGGATTTGAGAGTAATTGCCATGAATGAGTACTCCACATTCCCCATAGCTCCAGGACTGGAGCCTCATCATCAGATGGTTTACTATCATATTCAGGACACCCATTGGCTGTTCTGCAGCCCCTGCCGATTAGGCTTTTAATTCCTGAAAAATGATGCTCTTTTTCCTTGAAATTCAATCGGGAAAATATTCCCGAGGCTTTTCTTAATTGAATCATTTGCTATTTATTTACATAATGTAATAATCCATAGTCCTCTTATAATGTAATAATCCATAGTCCTCTTATAACACACATTCATTTCAGACCACTGACAATCCTGTTCATCTTGATTTTCAATGCGCAAATTGCAGATTACGCGGCGAAACTTCTTTAAAGAAAAAAATGCCCGTGGTGTAATGGTTATCGTCGCAGGAAATGGACACCGCGACACGAGTTCAGATCCTGGGCGAGACTGATTGCATTTCACATAGCACTAATACCTTTGGGAAAGGTATGAATCCAATTATTCTCCCTCCAGCTATGGGTAAATAAAAAAAATGTATGAGTTCATTTTTTTTTTTTTTGGTGGGGATCACCCTGTATATTTTCTATTTTAAATATTCATGTACAACTAAAAAGTTTTTTTCCTATCTGTATGTATGTGCTTTTTTAACTCTTAAATATTCGAATTTTTGAATAACCAGCAAAGGTTTATATGCCATTAAACAGTGTCTCAAAGCTGTAGAGTTTGGTCATGAATACTACCTAATTATATTAGTTTTAACAGAATAATCATCTAAGAACAATATTTGGATCTGGCTTTGAGGAAAACATTTGGTAAAAGAATGTTTATCTTTAAAACTTAGTCTGGCTCATGGCCAATAATTTAAGGGGTGATACTGCTATATCTAATATTAAAAGTTTATTTTATAGTTCTTAATGAACGAAAAGAGCAATATCCTGGTATTTTAAAGTATAAAATTGTATAATAAAGAGAAAAAGCGTAAAAACTCATGACTTAATGTTTCACGTTTTTGATCCTCAGGCGAGCAACAATTCAACACCTCTCTGTCACGCTATATGTATATATATATATTGGTCAAAAACAAGAAGATGAGAAACTGTATTCTATAATAAATTCATTTTGCAAAATTCTGGCTCATCTGATTGATATGAATTCCGTCTGATGAGCCAGAATAAGCAAAATGAATCTATTATGGAATACAATTTCTAATTTTCTTGTTTTTACCTATATATATATATATATATATATATATATATATATATATATTTGCTCTGCAGGTATATTTTGATTTAAATAGCCGTGCATTTTCAAAGATAAGGATAGGTTCTTTCATAACTCAGAAAACCTTCTTTACTGACCACTACGCCTGATACTTTTTCTTTAACGGAGAGCTAGCGTATTTCTACTCCATGAACTGTATTTTCGACTCAGGTTCGTTGTGGCCAATTAATGTTTAGCCCATTTGGAAACATTTTTTTTTTATCTTCAAAACTTGCTTCTCTGTACATATCACGCTCTTTGAGTAAATTTCACATGGTCAACAATTTGATGACAGAACTCTGTTCAAGCGCCGAGCGCTCTGTTTGTTTTGCTACCATTTTGAATTGCCACAAAATAGATATTTCTCTGAGATTGAGAAAATGTTTGCTATTGATTTATTTCAAATAATGTAGAGTTCACATTTATTTTTAAAAAGTTAAATTTTAGAAAAAATTCTCCTTATATGAGTGACTCTCGAATTTGTATATATATATATATATATACTGCTTGGAAATCGTAAACATTTTCAACCTAATATAACGAAAATCATGCCTTGAGTGATAGAGCAAAATATCTTTTATTTAAAGCCATAATACGAAACAAAGTCCTTCAAGATTGTTCAAGCAAGATAAAACAGGAAGTTCAATCTCAACACATTTCCGAACAGGAATCAAATCTTCAAGTCGGTCAAGAACTTTGAAGCTTACGTATGGAAACGAGTTCCTCACTATCTAGGCCTCCGATTACTCAGGAAGAATGTAAACCTGTTCTCAACAACATTGCGCGTCGCATTCAACACTGAGTTAAACTGAAAAGAGAACCCCTGGAGCATGTACTCAAGGACCCTTCAACATTTGTGCCCAGTCGGCTGCGGTGGCGCAGCAGAAAACTCCGACTACATCTCTGCCGCGGGGTAACACTCTCCCAATAAGTGCCCCGTGGCCCAGTCGGCTGGTGCTGTAGAATACACCGACTGCATCTCTGCCGAGGGGTAAGACTCCTCCAACAAGTGCCCCGTGGCCCAGTCGGCTGGTGCTGCAGAATACACCGACTGCATCTCTGCCGTGGGGTAGCACTCTCCCAATAAGTGCCCCGTGGCCCAGTCGGCTGGTGCTGTAGAATACACCGACTGCATCTCTGCCGAGGGGTAAGACTCCTCCAACAAGTGCCCCGTGGCCCAGTCGGCTGGTGCTGCAGAAAACTCCGACTTCATCTCTGCCGTGGGGTAACACTCTCCCAATAAGTGCCCTGTGGCCAAGTCGGCTGGTGCTGTAGAATACACCGACTGCATCTCTGCCGAGGGGTAAGACTCCTCCAACAAATGCCACATTGCCCAGTCGGCTGGAACTGTAGAATACACCGGCTGCATATCTGCCGAGGGGTAAAACTCCCCCAACGAGTGTCCTGATATGACACTAAACAATCTGATGGTGAGGCTCCAGTAATGCTCGTGCTTTGGAGAATGTAAAGTACCCCTTTATTGCCATTGCGCCTAGGTTCACTCTTGCGCAGCACCTGATAGAGTCCTATCTATGGGTCAAATAAAACTAAACAGTGTACTTATGCTAAACTGAATTGTTTAAAATAGAACTAATTTGACATTTAAACTGTGTACTTATGTTAAACTGAATTGGTTGAAATAAAAGTATTCATATGTATAAAAATGGATTTGGCATTAAAAAAAACTTACCATTGTTAATGTACCATAAAAACAAAACAAAACAAAACAAAATTTTGGTACATATTAAGTCTAAATGATTGCATACCCAAAAATCTTAACCCTTTACATTTAAATAAATATAATTTTCCTCTCATGTGTGAATATTGATTTATGCCCGATCACTTTGTTTTAAGAAGTGGGAAACACCCTATATATATATATATATATATATATATATATAGTACAATTTGATGGAGACTCAAACTCGGTTAAGTCGTCATAATAAATTTATTTCAGCGGAGAATATAACTATACTCTCCGTCTGGTCAGATGACTATTTACATGCTTCTCTCTAGTCGCAGAGTTGCAAATGTGGAATTACAGTTCGTATTCAGAAGATAAAATAAAGGAATTAAAAAATTAAAAAATTAAAAATTGTAAAATAAAAATTAAAAATTAAGAATTAAACATAAAAATAAGAATAAAAGTGGAAATCAAATTACAAATTATTTCATTCATAGGCGTGGACAAAGGGGGCCAAAATGTTACGATATAGTTAGTAAGGTTGTCTCCCTTTAGTCGAGGGCGACCAGAAGGCTCCCTTTTCAATAGCTACTACACTGAGGTGTAGGGAAGGGCGCTACTCCTTTCCCTGGATTGCTCCACTTTACCCTCGATACGTACCTTATATTGCTGAGTGTTAAGCAAGGAGGTATCAAGCGCCATTTTTAAAGACTTTGGTATGACGCTACCTGGGATTGAACCCAGGTCCTTCGGACCATTGGTAAACACTGCGTATTATTTATTTATATTTACTCAACCCATTCGCACGAGTAGAAGACGAGACAGGGTCAGTTTTAAAGCGTCGTTTAACATGTTTGTATATCGTTTTCCTTTTCTTAGATGGGTTACCACATCAAGAGTTAAAGAGCCTAGTCTGCCCAATTATCTATCTATAGCTAGGAAGAGAAGAGGACGATTCATGCCTTTCCCGTGGGTATGAGTGTTATGTGAAATGTAAACTGTCACATTCATAATTTGAACTGGTATAACTCGGGGAGGTGTCCATGGTGTAATGGTTATCGTCGTAAGAAATGGACACGGCGACACGAGTTCAAATCCTGAACGAGTCTGATTGCATTTCACATAGTACTAATACCCTTGGGAAAGGTATGAATCCAATTATTTTCCCTCCAGCTATGGGTAAATAGTAGGGCAGACTAGGTTCTTCAGCCTTGGTGAGGCAACTAGTCTATGAGAAGGAAAACTCTGAATTCAAACCTGTTAAACTCTGCTTAAGAATTGACCTTGTCTCATATCCTGCCCGAGCAGAGGGGTTGATAAATATGTATATGTATCGCTGTTTCCATTTCCTAAGCCGACAACCATTACACTACGAGCGTTTAAAAAGTTCGTATTATTTTTAACCAAACTCCACAATCCCAAAAATATATTTCATAAATACACACACACACACACATATATATATATATATATATATATATATATATATACATGGAATTTATCTATAAATTGCTATACTTTTGCTTACAGTTCCGATGCTGTGGAGTTTGATCTCAAATAATACCTAATAATATCCGTATTATTACAAAATATTTTATTAGAAATTATAAAATCCTGGAAGGTTTGATTTAGCAAGAAAATGGAAATATCTGAGATGATGAATTTGAAGTGTGCATTTTACTTATATATATATATATATATATGCAAAGGTGAACAGGGTCCAGCACAGGGTCCACCAAGTCACCATGGTAACTGTGACATATGTGAGAAATTGTGCCTATCTCTTGCTGGTCTCAAAAGCCATCAGTGTAAATGTGCAAAATCTATCTTACACCCAAATAATATCACTGCAAACAAAACTGATCGGTTGTGCCAATTCTGTAGCAAAATCTTTCGCAATTTGGCCGGTCTGAAGAGTCACCTACGAACACATACACTTTAAGGGGTGGAGTGGGGGAGGGGGAGAGGACAAGAGATAAAGGATGTGGTCCCGCTCGAAACCGAGAGGACAGGCATCATATTATATTTTTTGTAAATATTCAAGTATGTATATGTAAGCATGTCTGTATATGCATTTCTAGCTGTATATATATATATATATATATATATATATATATACATATAATTTACGTTCCTGGCCTGACTTAACTTAAAAACGCGCATCCACACGCACACACACATACACCCACACCCATATGCACACACACACAAACTTACAACCACACATAAATGAAATCTTAACGGCTTTTTGTCTGTATTTTGTCGCATTTTCGATTTTCAATTTCATTCCTTCTTCTTAACTGCCTGACGAAACCTTAGGTTGCAGAACAATATTTTCCATGAATTAGATATATATATATAATATATATATTTATTTATTATCATTATTATTATTATTATAGCTCTATCATAGATATTGAGCACTCTCCATATTATATTGCCTTTGGTTCGACACAAAGAAAAAAAACCGCCAGGACAATATATATATGATGATCCGATAAGGTGAAACTTTAGTAGATTATTTCCGACTCGCGATTTAAGTTAATTTTACATATATATATATATATATATATATATATATATATATATATATATATATGTAAATATTTGATTGTATGTATATATTTGTGCATCTGTAAATACGTCTCTTTCTCTCTCTCTCTATCTATCTATCTATCTATCTATCAATAAATTCGTGTGTTTTAAATAAGATATATATATATATATATATATATATATATATATATATATATATATATATATATATACATAAATGTGAGTTAAAAGCCATCTCACTATAAAACAGTTGAATGGAACTGCAGTAATGTTGATGATCAGAAACCAGATCAGCTGAAATCCAAAAAGCGAAGAGAAAAGGGATTTTCAAATGAATCAAGAAGACATATAAAATTGTTATTTTCTTTATTCCTTTTATAATATTGTACAAACATTATTCGTAATTTCAAAATAAAAAATAAAAACAATAATTTTACACAACGAAATATTAGTTCTTCAACAAAATCTCATCCCCACTCAGTTGTATTATAATTTACCCAAATAGCACAGTCGGCAGGGGCTGTAGAATGCACCGACTGTATCTCTGCAGAGGAGTAAGATTCCCCCCGCCACAACGAGTGTCCAGGATATTTCACTAAACAATTTGATGGTGAGGCTTCAATAATCCTTGAGCTTTGGGGAATGCGGAGTGCCCCTTTATTGCCATCGCTCCCAGGTCGACTCTGGCCCGAAGTAGTAGCACTTGACATGGTTCTATCTATGGGTCAAATAGAACTAAACGGTGTATTTATGCTAAACTGAATTGTTTGAAATTGAACTGTTTTTTTATGTAACTGTAGGTAAACATAAACAGTACTTATGCTTAACTGAATTGTTTGAAATAGAACTGTCTATGTATAAAATGGGCTTGGCATTAAATAACCTACGCTGGTTGCTATGCCATAAAAGCCAACCAAACAAAATCCTATATATTTGATATATATGTATAAAGAGGATTTAGCATTAAATAACCTACAACGGTTGATATGCCATAAAACCCAACCAAACCAAATCATATATACTCAATATATATGTATAAAAGGGATTTGGCATTAAATAGCCTACAATGGTTGATATGCAATTAAACCAAACCAAACCAAATCATATATATTTAATACATATGTATAAAGAGGATTTGGCATTAAATAACCTACGCCTATGCCATAAAACCCAACCAAACCAAATCATATATATTTAATATATATGTATAAAGAGGATTTGGCATTAAATAACCTACGCTGGTTGCTATGCCATAAAACCCAATCAAACCAAATCATATATATTTAATATATATGTATAAAGAGGATTTGGCATTAAATAACCTACAATGGTTGATATGCCATAAAACCCAACCAAATCAAATCATATATATTTAATACATATATATAAAGAGGATTTGGCATTAAATAACCTACGATGGTTGATATGCCATAAAACCCAACCAAACCAAATCATATATATTTAATATATATGTATGAAGAGGATTTGGCATTAAATAACCTACGCTGGTTGCTATGCCATCAAAGCCAACCAAACCAAATCATATATATTTAATATATATGTATAAAGAGGATTTGGCATTAAAGAACCTACAATGGTTGATATGCCATAAAACCCAACCAAATCAAATCATATATATTTAAAACATATATAGAAAAAGGATTTTGCATTAAATAACCTACGATGGTTGATATGCCATAAAAGCCAACCAAACCAAATCATATATATTTAATATGTATGTATAAAGAGGATTTGGCATTAAATAACCTACGATGGTTGATATGCCATAAAAACCAATCAAACCAAAACTTTACTTGCCTGGGAAAACTTTGAAAATTTCAACTACTTAATTCAACTTTTCCATAAACCAGAATCTGTCCCAGAACATAAGATTCATAAAACCTTCAGGGATTGTGAAATGCAAAAGATATACCTAATCCCCGCTAGAAAACCTGAAAAGAACTTATCAACAAGTGGACTTTGGTATTTCGTCGGACAACAGTGAAATTAAAAGCAAAAAGATAGACTAATACACAAATACTGAAGGAGAGCTGAAAAGGCTGTGGAAC
>CAUZXS010003012.1:2500-10000 GCA_963585895.1 Sepioteuthis lessoniana | reverse complement strand
TACCCATGGAAAAGGCATAAACTCCCTCATCTATGGGAGAAATTAATATCACTGCTGTTTTTCTACAAGAATGGCTTTGGTAGTAAATAACCCACGAAAGTTGATATGCCATTAAAAAAATAAAACAGTCAATCGGAATACTTGGTATCAACTCAATTTGTACATGAATTATTAGTATTAGATAGGAATACTTGAAACCATATAACTGTCTATGAATTATTCATATTTACCAACCCCTCCGCTCGGGCAGGACATGATATAAGGTCAATTTTTAAGCGAAGTTTAACGGGTTTGAATTCAGAGTTTCCCTTCTCCTAGACTAGTTGCCTCACCAAGGCTGAAGAACCTAGTCTGCCCAACTATTTACCCATAGCTGGAGGGAGAATACTTGGATTCATACCTTTCCCCAAGGGTATAAGTGTTATGTGAAATGCAATTAGTCTCGGCCAGGATTTGAACTCGTGTCGCCGTGTCCATTTCCAAAGACGATAGCCATTTCACCACGGGCACCGCTATGTCTATGAATTATTAGTATTAGATAGGAATACTTGAAACCATATAATTGTGTATGAATTATTAGTATTAGATAAGAATACTTGAAACCATATCAATGTCTATGAACTATTTGTATTAGATAGGAATACTTGAAACCATATAATTGTCTATGAATTATTTGTATCAGATAGGAATACTTGAAACCATATAATTGTATATGAATTATTTGTATTAGAGAGGAATACTTGAACCATATAATTGTATATGAATTATTTGTATTTGATAAGAATACTTGATACCATATAATTGTATATGAATTATTAGTATTAGATAGGAATACTTGAAACCATATAATTGTATATGAATTGTTTGTATTAGATAGGAATACTTGAAACCATATAATTGTCTATGAATTATTTGTATTAGATAGGAATACTTGAAACGATAAAACTATTCAAATAAATGGCTATTATCAAATAGAAATAATTACTCAAAACTGTATAATTATTGGTGTTGGATAAGAATATTTGAAACCATAAATTTGTATGCAAATTATAACCTTCGACAGATTGACATGCCATTAAAATCAATAAATCAATTAACCTTTCATGTGACCGTACAAATTAACCATTATTAGAAAAGAATTGTTACTTCAAACAATATAATTGTGAGCAAATTGTTTGTATTAAATAGGAATACTTCATACCATGTAGCTGTGCGCAAAAATATTTGTATTAGATAGGAATACTTGAAACCATATAACGGTGCGCAAAAACCTCCGAAGAAATAACCTCTCAAGAAAGGTAAAAATAAATATATAATATCAGGGATCCCTCTAAACTGTAGGCATAAAATAACCCCCGTTGGTTTGATATCCCGTTAGAATTAATCAACCAGCTTTACTCGGTTTAAAGACATTAGACTTTGCCGTATCCTGCTTGTGGAGGATGGGTTGGAAAGTAAATTCTACCGCAGAAATCTCATTGAATGGGTTGCGTAGTTTCCTTCAAAAAATGATATTCTGGACGAAAGACGATTCCGGTCCTCCTAAAGAGACGCAGCGAAAAGTGGATCGTCAACTACCACGTCTAAGATTTGAACTCGGTTCCCCGGCTCCATTCCTTGGGGTGATAACTGTTACGTCTCGAGCGCTTCTAATTGTTATGTCAGACACACCTAGTGTTAAATAACTCTTTTTGTCACTCGCTATAAATTACCGTTTGCCAGGGCACACAACTTTGAGCGGCGGAGAATATAAAAAGATACCTGTGTAATTAAAACCTCAACACATTGTTCAGGTGAATAGAAATGGGTAAACCAGTTTTGATTGAAAACAGACACTAGATGGCTCATCGATCGTTGTTTTTGTTTATATATATATATATATATATATATAGTGAGCCAAAAGTAACTGGACAGTGAATAATAATATTTATTAAACGTACTGTCCACTTACCTTTGGCTAACGCTGTATATAATTACGCTTTTTTTTTTCGGCTGTGACATATAAACGGTTTTTCAAACAATTATTTCAATTTTATGCAACCTGTGGTATTACGAGTGCGATTTATGACCCGGGGGTGCCACGGGTGGTTTTGTAAAACAAACACATCAGTACGAAGAGTTGTTCTGCTTCCTGATCTTACTTTTTTTTTTTATTATTGTTTTAGCTGTTGGCGCAATGTTTCGGCCAATTAATTTCTCAGGGCTTCCTGTCGTGTACATCACACATGAAAAGAGGAAGAGACATTCACGTGTTTTATATTTATTTCCTAGATAGCGTCAGAACATTGGTATATATATATATATATATACATATATATATATATATATATATATATATATATATATATATATATATATATATATAAACAAACAAAAAAAGACAGAACATGGTCAGCTTTGAGTGTGGCCTTCAAACGTAAGCCAATCCCATTTGGTGAACGATATCAGCTTCCATTTTATACAGCGAAATCCTAAAATTCTCCGGTTCCCTTGGATTTTGTTGCAGACATCAATGTTTGTCCCTAACCTATCAAGACATAAGGAAACAAGAAAAAGTGTGCCTAGTCGGCTGAGGCTGTAGAATACGCCGACTGCATCTCTGCAGAGGAGTAAGACTCCCCTTACGAGTGTCCTGTGTCCCAGCCGGCTGAGACTGCAGAATACACCGACTACATCTCTACATAGGGGTAAGACTTTCCCAACGACTGTCCTGTGGCCCCGTCGGCTGAGGCTGCAGAATACACCGGCTACATCTCTCCAGAGGGGTAAGACTCCCCCAACGAGTATCCTGTGGCCCAGTCGGTTGGGTCTGTAGAATACACCACCTACATTTCTGCAGAGGGGTTAGACTCCCCCAACGAATGTCTGATGGCCCAATCGGCTGAGGCTGTAGAATACACCGGCTACATCTCTACATAGGGGTAAGACTTTCCCAACGACTGTCCTGTGGCCCCGTCGGCTGAGGCTGCAGAATACACCGGCTACATCTCTCCAGAGGGGTAAGACTCCCCCAACGAGTGTCCTGTGGCCCAGTCGGTTGGGTCTGTAGAATACACCAACTACATTTCTGCAGAGGGGTTAGACTCCCCCAACGAATGTCTGATGGCCCAATCGGCTGAGGCTGTAGAATACACCGGCTACATCTTTCCAGAGGGATAAAACTCCTCTAACGAGTTCCTGTTTTTGACACAAAACTGCCGTTGATGGTGAGTCTCAAGATCACTCCATCATTGCCCTTACTCCAAAGTCCACTCTGACCAGGAGAGGAAGTACCTGATAGGGTTCCATCTATAGGTCAAACAGAACTTGTAATATTTAAGTATGTGCAAACAAATAACTGATGTTTAATTGATTTGTTTAGCTTACTTGGAACCATTTAATTGAGCAAACGAAGAGGTATTATTGAATAGAATTCTTAGGGTTGAATAGTAATTCTTGACCCTTTAACTGTGTGTTATTTGGTATTACATAGCCATACTTTGAACCATTTAACTATATACCAATAAAACTTGTAGTGTGAGCAATACTTAAAACCTGTTCACAGTGTGCAAACAAATGATTAATATCAAATAGAATTATTAGTGTTTGATAGAAATACTTGAAACCATTTAGCTGTGTGCAAACAAATGATTAATATCAAATAGAATTATTAGTGTTTGATAGAAATACTTGAAACCATTTAACTGTGCGCAAACAAATGATTAACATCAAATAGAATTATTAGTGTTTGGTAGGAATACTTGAAACTATTTAACTGTGTTCAAACAAATAACTGGTTGGTTGGTTTTATGCCATATCAACATTTGTAGGTTATTAGATGCCTAATCCATTTTTATACATATAAACAGTTCTATTTCAAAAAATTCAGTTTACCATAAAAAACAGTTGTTCGTTTACGCACAGTTAAATGACAAAACAGTTCTATTTCAAGTAATTCAGTTTAGCATAAGTATACTGTTTAGTTCTATTTAACCCATAGATAGTATCGCATCAGGTGCTACCACTCTGGACCTGGGAACGATGTCAAAAAAGGGATACTCCGCTTTACCCAAAGCTCCAGCATAGCTGGAGTCTCACCATAAGATTTAGTGTCTTTATCAGGACACTCATTGGGGGGGAACCTTACCCCTCTGTCGGGATGCAGTCGGTGTGTTCTGCATACCCAGCCGACTAGGTCAAAACAATTGACTGATGTCGAATAAAATTATTAATGTTACATAGCAATACTTGAAACTCAGCAAAAAAATTATTAACAATAAATAGAATTATTCGTGTTAGTTAAACTGTTTTCTGTATACCTATCTTTTTTTTTTTCAATCATACATCTTAGATGCAACAGGGAGGTCTTCAGTGATGCGCTGTCTTCATTGCCGATTTCGGGTTATTTCTGCATCATATCAGCTCCAACAGTAACCCTGGCTTGACTCTGAAAGAGGCAAGCCGCCTCCGTGATCGCGACGTGCTACGCTCGTGCCTCTACCAAAGCAAAAAATAAATAAATAAAAAGCCGGACTTCGGCCGTTCTTATAGACATCTGTCTTTTAGTAAACAGCCAATGAAAACAGGGCATTCCACACTCCTCTACTATATAGTGCCATATTTACCCTATCCGGTTTCTCCCTGCTACTTCCGGAATCGGTACCGAGGTAAGATGTTATTTTAATACTCGTCCGTGTCCATGATTTACACTTCACTAGACTTACATGAATTTCCCGCCAAATCTGTCCTATACTAATACTTCTAAACTAACATGAATTAATCCCCCGCTCAAAACTATTCAGTCAGTCTTTAATTTTTACTTTATACCCCTATTCGCAAAAAAAGGATTAAAAAAAATAATTATAATAATCCCTTTTATTTGGCTCACGAGATTATTTGCAACAGATTAACTCATGCTTTTTGCCAAAATTTTCCTTCCCAGTTTATCATTAACCTATGCTCATATTACCAATCTAATGCATATTCCTTAAAAAAAAAAAATTTTTTTAAATTAAAAAAAAAAAAAAAAAAAATATATCTAATATAAATCATTTATTTATACATATGTGGTGCATTCAATAAGTTTCCAGACTTCTTTTGAACAAGAATTTAAATTTTTCATAGACTCTTGAACATTCAGTATGTTATTGCTATACATCTTATGAGATGACTGACCAAATTTCATGATTTCACGTTCAAAGGAACAGCTACAGCAGCAATTGGAATACACCCTACTAAATCCTGATTGTCACAGCTGGTGAATTTCAAAAATGCAATCTGGACGTGAGGACACTTTAGAAGAACGATATTCTGTTTTAAAGTTGGGAAAAATGCCATAGAAACGTATGGAATGCTTCAGACTGCTTTTGGAGCATCTTGCATGAATCGATCATCAGTTTTTGAGAGGCATAAGAGATTCAAGGAAGACAGGTTGTCAAAAGCCAGCACTCGGCCAGATCCGTGCCCAACCGAGACAGAGACTGAGACTGCACAGAAGAGAGCTCAGTCTGTATATGTCACATGAGGACTAGTCCATCTATAGGGGATACCCCAACAGATAGATAAAAGGTTACAAATATTTCTGTATGCGAAAAAATGAGATTTGGCTCGTTCAAAAATGTTGTCTACAAAATGTGTTTACACATATATATATATAGTCAGACACAGAGAAACTGTTTCGTTGCATCACAATTCTTCAGTGTGGCCAGACATGCTAGATGCCTTAAGCTGGGATCGAAACCCGGCCAACTTTACGTCAAATATACATAAACAGGTTTTGGTATAAAATAACATGCAACGTTTGATATACCACAAAACCCAGAACAAGAAAAACCTATCTTAATTTCTCGTAATCTGTCATCATTATCATTAAAGTTTTTCGGACTATTGCCTTCATCTTTATTGTTATTTCCATAATGTTTCGGTTGATATGTCCTCCGGCCTTCTTCAGGTGTTTGTCGAACTCGGGAAACTTTACGGAACTTCGAACTACGTCCTTTATTGAATCCACAGCGGGGCGGGGTCACCTGTTCTGATTCCGTTAGCCATAACCAGGTACCAGTGTAAAGTATTCCTGTATTGTTATTCGCCTGTTGTCGGGATTGAACCTGCAACCTCCAGATGATTGTCTCCTAAGATGATAGTCTCCTCTGAACAGGCTACCCCCGTTGTTAAATGGTTTCAAGTATTGCTATATAACACTAACAATTCACTTGAACATCAGTCATTTGTTGGCACACAGTTAAATGATCAAAGAATTCTTTGGGAGCCTATCAGGTACTACAACTCCAGTTCAAAGTGGACCTGGGAGTAATGGCAAAGAAGGGTTGCTCCTCTATTCTCCAAAAGCTCCAGGATCGAAGCTTATTCTCAGATGCAGTATAGTGCCAGTATAGAATTGGTGGATGAATTTACCAAAATTGTCCGAGCGCTTTCGGACTTTTCATAGGCCAACCTGAAATTCTAACCTGAGATCAAGACACTAATCAGGAAACCTGAAAGGATCTTAATAAAATTATATAGACAAAATGTGTCTTTATTATCTAATCAAACATGCCTAAATGAAGGACTGCTGCCTAACCACACACACACACACACATATATATATATATATAGCTAGATGTAGGCATAAGACTAAATTTAAACTATAAAAATTTAAAAACATAGAAATAAATATTGAAACCAGGAAAAAACGTATCCAACATACACTCTAGGAAAAAATAGGTAGCTAATTAAATGGTATCGAAATTAATATAAGCATTAATATTTCTCTTAAAAGTTAATTATCGAACTTAACATGAAAAGAAAATAAATTAAACAAATAAATAAAAAAGTTAATTTACCGTAATTATAACTGACAGAAGAAATTTGAAAAATTAAAATAAAACGGAAATTCAATAAAACGAGGAGGTAACTCCTTAATCTCATCCCCCCCCCCACTCCACGTGTCTATTCTGTTTTAATTAATTATCCATTGGATCTGAAGAAGTCCTGAATAAATTTTTTTCTTCGTGTTTTTGGTTCACACCAGAAACTGAAAAGCAGGATGGAAATAAATTTATAATCCTAAATTAACAGGTCTTTGGTTTTTTCATAAAGATATATATATATATATATATATATATATATATGCTCCCCCATGGGGATTGAGCACTCTGGCGAAGGAATTTACGGCTGCCGCTCGCATAATACAAAGCTCTTCGAACGAATTGAGCACTCTGGTATCCGGTAAGATATAAAATATAAACAAACGAACGCTACTACTTAATACCTTATAATTCCCTAGCTGACGTGGTACGCTTGTTGGCTGAGCGGTCTGATACTAAGTCTAACGTAAAGTTGGGCGGGTTTCGATCCCAACTTCAAGCGTCCAACGTGTCTAGCCACACTGAAGAGTTGTGATACAACGAAACAGTCTATCTGTGGATGAATATATATATATATATATATATATATATATATAGAGAGAGAGAGAGAGGGGGGGGGAGAGATGAATAAACTGATATATATATAGAGAGTGAG